>OOFC01042910.1:0-36984 GCA_900323345.1 Pseudochromis fuscus
CTTCTCAGTTATCCTGGATATCTTGATCCTACTTTTGTGCAATACCCCTCTGATCAGCTGGAGGCAAGGAGAACGTGAACAGCTGGAGGCAACCGAAAACGTGAAACTTTTCTCGTTATAACGAGATAAGTTTCTCGTTTTAACGAGAAAATTTTCTCGTTATAACGAGATACTGATCCATTTTTATTTTTGATCTGTGGCAGTTCAGCGCTTCCATACATCTCAACCCTGAAACAAAATAATTCATCCCTGGTGATAGATATTCATGGATTTATAGAATTAAACTCGACATGTTGACCCATGTCGTGTTTATGCCTGTTAGCAAGCTGACTGCATCCCTACAGAGGACAGAAGACAGTGTAAGTTTGCTACTTAAAGCTAGCTAGCATGCTAACTACCATTAGTTAACATTACTTTCCATAGTGGAAAGGTAGCTAGCAGCTTTTCAATTTAAATATGTGGCAACTGGCTCGTTAGTTGCTACATTTTGCTTTGAGTCTGGGCGCTGAAAAAGCTATTTACTACTGTCTTTCCCTCTGATCTGCCTTCAGTGTTTAATCTATGTCTTTTCTGTGACATCTAAGGGAGCGAGGGAGTAGGGGAAGGCAGAGGACAAGCCCGAGCAGACAACTCTCCTCTCTGCTTTCCCTGTCCCCCCTTTTTCCCTTATCCCTGTTATTCTCAGCACAAGTATCTTGTGTTTACCTTAACTGTGCCTTAATTTCATTGCATTTGTTCTTGGGTGCAATTAATTGACCTGTCCTGTCTCTCCCGTAGTCTGTCTTTGTCCTCTCTTTATAAATCTCTGCAGGAGCTGAATTTATTTCCATTAAAGTTTTTCTAAACTAATGGAAATGTGTAAACTGGAAAGTTAAAACTGCAATGTACAGAACAAAGGCAGCAGCATCCTTGGCTTGTATTATATCTTGAATCACAAACATGAAAATATATCCTTATTCACATTGAAAGAAAATGTACAATAAATCTTGCTTTTATGTGCAATATAGCATTCAGACAAAACAACAGCATTTTGCTCTACCAAAATAAATGACAGCATTTTGTAGAAAGTATATAACCAGAGCTTGAAGTAAAAAGAAATCCTGAACCTGAACTTTTTTCTGGGGGGGCCACACTGGATCTGACACATACATTGGACAATTTGATACCTTTTTAAGACCTTTTTGGCGTTGTGTTGGACAGGGAGTAAGATGATCTACAATCTAAACTATAAATTTCAGAACTCAATGGTCACAATGCTATAAGGGCACGTAAAACTCCATCAGGCTAATTGGGTTGACGAATTATGGCAGATTGATCTCTGTTAGTCACTGACATCGCCGGCAATATGCTCCAGTCAAACGCCACATGCCGGAGATCCTGCACAGTGCGGGAAAGTTTTAAGAAATGTTGTAATAACATATGTTTCTGTTTTAATTCTGTTCACTTTCACCATCAACTTTGCAGAATCCAAAGTACTTCCATACGCTAGCTATTAATCCATATGGAGCTGATCACAGTCAGCCATGTTTATTTGTTATGTCCTCCCAGTAAAGTGTCCGGGTGACAACATGCTGCACTTCTGAGTCCTGCCTTTTCAGAATCATCCACGTCTGAATTGTGATGCATGTAAGAATCATTCTATTCTGGAAGTGATTCGGCGGTCCACTTGCAATACCTTCACGGCCCACCAGGGGGGCGCCGCGGCCTACAGTTTGGGAATCACTGCTCTAATCCATGGAGCTCTGTGGCTCTGGGGTCTGTCTGACTGGTCCATCCACTGTCCTGACTTGATGTCCAGCACCTATTGCCTCTTGTCTTTCTCTTTCTGTCTCTCTCTCACACTTCCTGTCCTCTTGTCTCTCTCTGTCTTCCCCCACGATTGAAGCTCCTACCATCCATCAATGAAACCTCCTTGACAGTCATTTCGGCCTTTGCCTCTTGCTGTCTCAATACAAAGTGCACATCACAAGGGCAGCTTTCTATTTCAGTATTGACCACAGGGATAACAGAATGATAAGTGCTTAATTGCACCATGTAGGTTACATGTGTAGAAGCATTTTTCTTTGATTTGTCACTTTTCTGTATATTTTGGCTCAATATCCTTTTTGGATAATCTGAAAGTGAGACAGTGCTCTCTGATGTTGGTAGTATGTAACACCCCAGGCACCTTAATAATCCTCTGAATTTATTGTGTGCTATGCAGATTCAAGGCTCCCTGATGTGAAAGGCAGCGAAGCGACCGTCACAGTGGGGATGCTGTTTTTCTTTCTTTGAAAGCTACTTTCTACTTCTGTAGAGCTGATGTGAGTTATCAAGGAGTCCCAAGGACATCTTCCTAGAAGCATTGTATCATGTCAAAGTGTATCTTAGCAAACTGGTTCCTTTCCTAAATGGAAGAGTATCTCAGGGTCTTATTCACGAGTGGAGGAAGAAGGGATCCTGAGAAGGACAACAGTCTAGGACAGGTGTTGGCAATCCTGGTCTAGGAGCAGCAGCAGCACCAGTACTGTAGTCACTGTATCGAGCTGTAGTGATGAAGCAGGAGCTACAGCAGAGCTTGATGTTCACCAGTTGATCCACATCCTAACCCTCACCTGTGGTCATTAACTTTGGGTAATGACCAAAAGAACTCAAGCAAGTACAAGCGGCTGAAAAGAGTTTCCTTCACCAGGTGGTAGGCCTTACTTTACATGAAGAGGCGAGGAGTTCATCCATTCAGGAGGAGGAGTAGAGGTGCTCCTCCTCCACATTGAGAGGAGGTGGATCAGGCACCTAACTAGGATGACGCCTCCCGGTCTCCTCCCCTTGGAAGTTTACTTATTACGACCAACTGGGTGAAGAGCCAGAGGTCGCCCGGGACTCACTGGAGGGATTATATCTCACAGTTGGCCTGGGACAAGCTGAGGATCCCCTGGGAAGAGCTGGAAGAAGTCGCCTGCAGGAGACATTGGCCGTTTTTCAATATGCATACTTGTCCGTACTTATGTTCTCGTGTACTCGTGAAACGTCATCAGTCGGAGACCTAGTACTGTTCCAATTCAAAGTACACATCTGCCCAAGAACGCATGAAATACCCGGATCATCATCAAGCCTGCATCAGACCAGACTTGTGTGGACTTGGAGAAGCCAAATAACACATAATGAATTTGCAACAGTGGGCGGAGACGTGACGTCAACAAGTATGCCGGCGTTCCAATCGCACTTTAGCCTCGGTGGGTTCTCGCCTTCCCACAAGTCTGTACTTCAGAGTCTGACTTGCAGGTACATTCTCACCAAGTACACGAGTACAAGTTTGAGTACTTTGAATTGAGAAACGGCCAGGGATGTCTGGACCTTCCTGCTCACTCTTCTGCCACCTTGATGGACTGAACCAGACAGAAGATTGTTGCTTGGATAGTTTTCCTCATGCAGTCAAGTCCAGAGAGATCAGCTGTGGTTAACCTTACCTTTACCACGCCTGATAGTTATTTCTTCTGTCACCTTTTTTTTGTCCATGTTCACTGTGGTGCACACAAGGATACTAAACAGCAAAGCATGAACTTTCCTCCTTTCCCGATTAAAGAAACGTGTGATACTAACTGAGGATAATAATCAGCTTGAAATATCACTGCAATCTTACTGATCACCACTTCAAAGGGGTGTTGGTAATTTTCACCAGAAGATCTGATAAGCAAGTTTTATTCTGTGGTATGCAGGTATGCATGACAACAAGAGAAGAAGATGTGCTGATGAGGTGTGCTGCTCATTTCTTTTATGTACAAACAGAAACAGCAATCACTGCTCACATACTGCAGTGTGTCCTTTATATTGACTGTTTAAGCTGTGGAATACATCCAATGGAGAGTAAAGTGGAGTTAAATGTTTGTGTAACAACACTGTAAGAATGAACTCTATGACCCTCCAGTTATCCTCACATTTATCACATAATAGTTTTTCTTACTAATACTTATATCTTTGGGGTCAATTCGACTGCAGCAATTTTGACCTAAAGAAAATCCTTTTATTCAAAATAGTTATCAAAGTTTATGCTTCAAGTACTTCATGTTGCTACCTAAATATCCCTTTGAACAAAACATAAGCCCCCATCCCTCTTCCTTAAACACTCAGAATACTTAATACCTATTAAATAACTATCGGAAAATAAACAAATCACCATAAAGTGTTATTGATTAACCTAAAATGTTAAAGAAAGGCCTTTTAATGAGATTTTAAAGTATCTAAATTATCTACAATTTTTTATTATTTTTAACAGTGTGTACAGGACATTGAAAACATATTTCAGTTTTTTTAATGTAAAAAATATCAGGGCCAAAAAAAGATTTTTAACTCTTTACTTTGAGATGTTAAACACTAACTGGGGTCAAATTGAAACCAATAACATCGTCTAGATCAGGGGTCGGAAATCTTGGTCCTCGAGGGCCACTATCCTGCATGTTTTAGATGCGATCGTCTTCCAACACCTGATTCAAATGATCAGCTCATCATCAAGCTGCAGAAGCCTGATAATGATCCTGAAGATTTGAATCAGGTGTGTTGGAAGAGGGACACATCTAAAACATGCAGGATAGTGGCCCTCGAGGACCAGGATTTCCCACCCCTGGTCTAGATGTTTAAAATTCAGCAACTTGTACAATCTTCAAAAGTTATGCCATTTTAAAATGTCTTTGTTGTGACCCCCATGATTTAGTCTGTATCTGTTAGCTTTTAGTAGACATGCACAAACACGAACAGACAGAAGACTCATGTATATATATTTATAACACTGAACATAAATGATCCCTAAGGACCATTCAAGGTAAAAAGACCTAGCTGTACATAAAGTCATTTAAAGTACCTATACCTCAAACAGCTATAACAGTAAAAAGCTATTTGCACTTTGTTGCATCAGTGTTACCAATCACCATACTGTATGAAGGCTCCCTTTGCTCTCCAACAGCCTCAGTTCTTGGTGTCACAGATTTCCCAACATGTTGAAAACACTTTTTTGACATTTGGATTCATGTTGACATGGTTGCATCATATCATTTGTGCCAGGTTGTCAGCTGCACATTCAACCTGTCAATCTCCTTTTCTACCACATCCTGAAGGGTCCACTGAGCTCACTGTCAATTTCACAAAACCAGCTTGACGTCTTTTTCTTTGACATGTTGTAAAGTAACCATTGAGAAGACGAACTGTGGCCATAAATCAAGCACATGCTCAGCAAAAATACTCAGACAGACATCTAAATCACATCTGATGGTAACAAGAGCCCAAAGTGTGACAAGAAAACATCCCCCACATCACTTCAGCACTTACGTATCCCCCCCATCTGGCAGTGAGCATAATTACACAAACTAGATATCTCTTCGAAGGTGGGGTAAAAACTTTATATTGCAGATGTGATGACCTGGTTTGAATGTAGCCTGCAGTCTCTCTATAAGTGTATCAGACCATTTGAAGTGGTTTAGTTTGTGATCCAGCAAAGGCAGCTCTAAAACTTCAGTTTGACCTATCCCATATGCTACTGACCAATCAGTGAACTAAGCTAATGTTAATGGAGGACAGCAGGGAGCAGAATCGTTCTCCGTAGACAGTCATAAGATCTGAGAAGCAGCGTGTTGAAGTATTTTGGGTTCTACAAAAAGCAGCTGTCTTTGTTTGATTGAGAACAGTGACATGAAAGAAACCTGCAAGTTAATAAAGTTTTCAAAAAGGCTGTGAAGATAATAAAGTAATGAAAACCCTAACATGTTGGGGTGTCTCTGAAGATTCTCGGTCATCCCAGTCATTGTTATCCAAGTAGCAATTAAATCACTGCAACTGGATTTGGTAGAAGTTACTTGAAGATGTTTCATCTCTCATCAGAGAAACGAAAGAATCACATAAAAGATGACAGCACAAATGACGGCCAGCTACACGGAGGAAGGACTATCCTCGGCAATGTAAATGCAACCAAGGGGGGGCGATCCTGAGTGATCCGAGGCGAAGCGAAGCAAGTAGGTACCAGAAACTACCTAAGTTCTCACGGACTCGTCGGGAGCAGCAGGTTTTAAGCTCTTCCTACTAGCTTGGATAACATGTTGAGGATTTTTAGGGGAGCAAGCAAAATAAGTATTTGAAAGAGTGACATCCTAAAACAAACACTGTTGTCACGTAAACTGTGTTTGTCACGTATTCTTACCATGCATGGGGACGATCGCAGAATAAGAGCTAGCTAATCCTGCTTTATCTGAATCCAGAAGTTCTTTTCATCTGGAGCATTAAAAGCTTTTCTTCTGATCTTTCAAGGTTTTTCTGACATAAGCCGAGTTATACTTGTAGTTGCCTACCCCATTACTAGGTTCAGTTCAAACGAGTACTCATTATGGATAATGCATTTTGCTGAGGCCAAACAGGCACAAGTATTTTTTATTATTATCCGTATCCGTGTTAAATGAAAATCCTCATTGGGTAACTAACTGCTGTCTTCACCCTCTGTGATTGGCCAGTCACACACAGTGCACCCTCCTCCCTACACCGACATGCTGCAGCTAGGAGATACTCCTTTTCCACTGAATGGGTTCCAGTGCTAGTTCAGCACTGACTAAGCAGCGACTACACCAGGAGCTGGAGGAGCGACGGTGGAAACACAACTAGCGATAGTTGAAGAGCAGAGTAATGAAAATACAGTTTTGTCTCTGGACCTCAGTGTAGACTGTAAAACCAGGAACAGCACTTGTATGTACACAATCAGCTCCTCTATTTAAACATTATTACAGTGAGGGTGAGCTTCGCCGTCATATGCGACTAGGAAGGACATCGTGATTTCCCAAAACTGAATAAATACCACACGTAGCAATGCAACACTGCTTTGTTAACTCAATTATCTTGTAACTAGAATATCCACTGAAAAAAAAAATTTTTTCATGAACTGATAGTAACAGGGTAACAGTAGTTTGTTAACAGCAGCTAGCTTGCTAGTGGCCGGTTGTTGTGAACCAGCTACCTATGCAGTGACATACTGACCTTTTACGGTGATGTGGCCCCAACTTGGCCCCTTGCCAGTGGAAAAGCAAACTGGTTCATAGGAGAAATGGGATCTGGTTTGAATCTCAATTTAGAGGCTGTTCTAATAGTTTTCACTTAAACATAATGTGTGGAATTAAATCCCACCCATTTCCGGTTAAACCACGCCCACTTCCGGTTTAGACCACGCCCCCTCCGAGTACAGATACGGATACAGATAATGTATCCGTATCTGTAATGACATCAAAAATCTTCATTTTCAATCATGAAATACTCAGTCAATAATTTTTCTGATGTCATTTGCTGAAATCAAGCTTTCTTCTCAGTGATCTGGTGGTGCATGTGAAGAAAAACACAATAAAGTAGATGTTTCAATATTATATAGCCTAAGCATTATAGTTATAAAAAGAGGAAGATTTCAGAGTTTGGTTAGTTGGATCGACAAGTCCAGTCTCCTACACATTGGACAGTCACCTCAGGTTCAAGGACCCGCCTCCTCACTCCTCCCTTCATATTCAAATATAGTCTCACGGCCATGTCCAAAACTCTAAACACCTTGCTCCAGAATGCGAGTCCACCAACCAACTGTTGATGCCATGTTAGCTTTGTCCAGTCTATATACAGTCTATGGTGAGATTTAATGTGCCATATTAGGAGACTGGACTATTCATTCATGTAGACCACACCCCCAGCTGTTATTAGAGACTCAATTGTCAAGCAAGAGATCTCAGGTTGAAAGGGTTAGAGTTGCTGTTGAACACTATTTTATCCCGGATTACTCACAGCACATTTAAAGGATGCATACATGCTGGCTTGTCCATTGAACTTTATGAATTGTTGTCATGGGAAGAATAGTAGTACTTCAGAAAGTCGGGGTTCAAGTTCGAGAAATAAAACAACAGGGTCAACTTCACTTAACGACTATTCAGAGACTTATAGCTTAGTAGAAAGATGCTAACAGATAGCAGGAACCTCAAGGTCATCAAATACAAATGGCAGGGAGTGTGCAATGAAGGATGGAGAACTGATTAGAGGTTTACTCCTCTTTTTACTGTGCAGGACAACCTCATTTTCTTTTTATATTCAATATACATCCAGTGGTAGCGGCTTCATTTCATTACCTACACGACCAAGCGCCATGATTTACTGAGGGGGAGGTTAATGCCTTTTTTAATGGAGCAGGTGGCTACTAATACAAGGATACAAGATCGAAATGTCAACAATACGAACACCATTCCCCGGGTGTCTCCATCAACCTTCCCTAGCAACACCCCCCTCTTCGCCGCCTCTTGACATTCTCCTTTTATTTTGTGCCTAACGATCCACTTGCAATATGAATGTTGAGATGGCGCCAGATACTCCGACTCATTAGCCGGGGCCTCCTGATCGTCAGGGCGAGGCTTTGAACTGCGAGACCAGGCTGGTCGGGGGTCTGAGATGAGCGAGTCCAGTGGGCTCAGAGAGGGTCCCTTTCATATTTCATGTGTCTGAAAGAAAGCACCAATGGATTTATTTCTAAATGATCATTTATCTGATGGTTGTCAGCTCCAACTGTATGATTATGAGCTTGTAATTTCTAATACTGCTCAGTTGTATTCACTGCAGGTGACTACTCTGAGATTAAAGTCATCCCAGCTCGTAGAACATACAGTGTTGAGTATGTATTTATTTTTTTATCTCTGAAATATAAGGGGTGGTGTATTTCCTCCATTTTTTTCTAACTCCAGGCTACAATATCAACACGAGCACTTATCAGATTTACTTATTTATTTGTATTTCACAGGGAGCATTTACAGAATACAAATGAGGACACAGTTGCTGGAGCATATAGCTCCAGTGGTACAAGAAGGACCTATAGAGTATCACACACCACACTCCATTGTGTTGCTTTATAACATATGACTGGTCCCTTTTGACACTAACGGCTTCAGTATTCCCCGAAAAAGCAACTAAACAAACCGTAAATGATCCCGTGTGTCTGCGTTTTTTTAATTGTTTTCGATAATTAGAGCAAAAAGAAAAAACTAAAATGATGCTCAATACTCAAAACACTCGTCTTTTCTATGAGATGTGGAAACCTGAGAAGGAGGACTGACAAAAACAACTGAAACCAACACAGTAACAATACGCAACTGCAGAGGAATCGATGATGTGTGACATCCTCATCAGGATGTCGTCATTATGTGATGATATAATAATTTATAATTGTTGAGGGGGTAATTCCCCTTTTCTAAAAAGTAATAGTAAATACTCCATTCAAACAGTCCACAACCAGTCCCTGAAGTTCAAGCAGAGCGTTACCAGTGGCACATTTACACTGGTACCTACTCGCTTCACTTTGTTTAGGTTTTGGCGTATTTACACTGGCAAAAAAGTACCTGGAACTTGGTGCCTGGTACAACTTTTCGTACCTCCTCTCCTGCAGTTTCAAAAAAAGTACCTGGTCAGGTCAAAGCAGGTACTAAAATCGTATTGGTCAGAATTGTCACTGCATCGTTGCGTCGTCACTGTGCGTCACGTAATCTGTCCCCGTAAACACGCCATTTTTAAATCTTCAGCAAACCGTGCAGATGTGTTTGAAATAACAACAAGAAGAGAAATGGCATCTGCTAGAAATCCTGCCCTATGGACTCAGGACGAGGTGCAAATCTTTCTGTCATTAGTCGCCAATGAGAAAATTCAGCAGGAGCTGGACAGCGCGGTCAGAAACTAAAGAATCGCGTAAAAGATGATGTCATGAATGATAGCTACAAGGAGGAGGGACTATCCTCGGTAATGTAAATGCAACTGAGGGGGACGATCCTGAGCGATCCGAGGCGAAGCGAAGTGAGTAGGTACCAGTGTAAATGTGCCATAAGAGTTCAGCTGGTTCAGGGTAACCACAGTCACACAAGAAGACTTTTATCCCCAACTACAGGTTATTTATACATCATACGTTAATCTTTGCACTATAGAGCCTGTCCCAGCTGCAATGGGTGGGAGACAATGGTACAACCTGGACATGTAGCCAGTCCATCGCAGGGTAAAGACACACTCAACCATCAACAACCATCCACACTCACAGTCAATTTAGACAATCAGTTAACATAATAAGCTTCATCCTTTGTCCTAGCCCAAAATGTATTGATTTGTTCCTCAAAAAAAAAAAAAAGTTTCAAGATTTTCTGTAACGTTGCTGACAGACAGACAGACAGACAGACAGACAGACAGAAAAATCATTTCTGAGGAAAACATAACCACCATGGTAGAGATAATTTTGGATAGGGAAGGGAGATGATATTTTTAGGCTGTGTAACATTTGGAGGCAGTGTATTTAATGTATTCACCCCAGTTTTAAACAATAGGGAATAACACCACCTTCTGTTACTTTACAGCTGCAGTGTGTTGAAAATATAATAAGTATGTGTTGGTATGTCTTGTGTTGCTGACTCACAGCTGCTGACCACATAATTGGGCCATCTGAGATACAGAAAGAAGAACCCACACACTGCTCCAATCCCACTGTGGAGGTTTGGTCTTTTATAATAGAGAGATGGACAGTCCACAGTTGGCCAGCTGGAAGACACACCAGCACCGAGCTCCTCTTTTGTCTCAGTGCCCACGGGGGCCGTTCATGCAGTTGGCGAAAGTCGCCCGTGTCAGCACGGACAGCCGCACACAGGCCAGAGTACAAACCCTGTACGAGCCTGATAAGGTGGGCAGCAGAATGTAAGCCACGGTCTAAGCCTCGTCATTATTTCCACATGCAGTCTACTGTAAACGATGAGTTCTATCTGCCTCTGATTTCCATCCCTCACAGCGGATAGCTCCGTGGATTAAAGCAATCTTCAGTCCAGCAGTCACGTTCTGCTGGCACAAAAGACCAGCGCTCATCTACGACCAGCGCCGGCCTTTCTGTAGTCATGACAACATCAGCCGAGCCCGTGACAGAGCTGAAGCATAATCATGTGTTGCAATTTTAAAGTTTAGATATGGTGTGTGGCAGCACTTTCTGGAAGCACCTGGACCTACGCTGAGTGTGGATCCAGCGTGGAATTACCCACAGTGTTTGCAGCGTCTTTGTATAATGTGTTGAAGCCCAGCTGAAATTGAATTGCATGGTATTTTTCTAGACACAGCATTAAAATGTGCTTTGCAAGTGAAATTACTTTTGGTTTCATGATGGCATGTGCCTGTGTATAAAATAGTCAAAATGCAATGGCTTTATTTCCTACAATGTTGAGCCCATGTGAAGCCAAAACAGGAAACAGGGGACAGGAAAAATCAGTCCCATACGTCTCAATAAGGATTTTTTTTTTTTTTTTTTTTTAAATATCTCATACTGAAGAAATAAAGTTCTAATGATATAAGCCTGGAGGTAACATCTCTTCATTTCTTCAAGGTGGTGTTAGTAACCTTGTCTGCCTGGTGATTGCTTTAATAGCCACAACATAACATAAACAAGCTGTAAACATTCATCAGGAATCAGGTCAAGGAGGCAACAGTTTATACAACATAGCCCAGTTGTCGCAGGTTTGAATCCCTCCCTCCTGCTCCTCCTGGGGGACTCCCAGGCATTCTCGAAACAGACGGGAAAAATAATCCCTAAGGCTCAAACACCATTTCCCATGAGCCCTCTGTGGGCTCAACATCATGATTTAAAAACAAAAAACAAATAGGTGAGTTTATTTACAAGTCACAGCGATGCAGAGGGGGTGGGAGATGCAGGAGGAACTTTAAATAGTGTAAAGATGAAAACTAAGTTACAAGCCTGACAATCCTCCATCCAGTAGCATTTATTATTTTTCATGTTTTTTGTTTTATTGTTTAGAAAATCCTGCTTGTAAAAAGATTTGAGGAAACAAAGTCATTGAAGACAAGGTCATTTCAGCAGGACAGAAATATTCAATGAGATTCTGATGAGTTATGACCATTAGCAGAACAGAGGCCAGACTGGACATGATTGAAGGATCTTGTCTCACCCCCATATCCTACAATGAAGAGCTAAGCTAAAGCAAGAGTAGGAAGATGTCTTCATTTCTGATGACCCATCCCTGGCTGGAGTTGGCCCATGTCCCTGTTTTTAACTGTATGTACCTAGCAAGGTTAGTGCTAAGCTAAAGCTAACGCTAGAACTAATGCTAGAGCTAAAGCTAAGCTAAGGCTAATGCTAAGCTGATAGTTAGGCTAGTTAGGTTTGTCGGCTGGAGCATCAGTTGGGATTAATGAAACCACACAAGAAATGCAATTACCAGCATTATATTGAATAAAGTGAACAACAAACAAAAAAAATTATGTTCAACAATTCAAAGAAAACAAAAAATTTAAACTAAACCAAACAGGCCTTTCGACAAATGTTTCTTCACATGGTTTACAATTCCCCTTCTTATGCTAGCATACATAAATTCAATTTACACTTATCTGAAACATTAGACAACTTTCACACAATAACCAGTTTCAAAGTTCTGGGACTGGCAGGGATTGAAATGGATGGTAACAGGGATTCCTCAAGCTCTCAAGAAAGTGGAATATTATACCATTTCTTTACTCACCAGGCTGAGTCCAAATGTTTGTTAGCTCCCCTTCTAGTCTGCTGTTGTACTGAGATGCCCGTATGATGTTACTGAGTGTTTGGTTGCATGTCCACTAAATGGGGTTTCCACTCCGCAAAGGCAAGGGCACAACCCAGGTGACCAGAGGCTGCTCCTGATTGGTGGAACCCAGCCACTGCTCAACCTTGGTCTATACCAGAGTTTTTATCCCGGGTTACATGTATGTTTAAAGACCAACCACTAATGACTCTTTGCCACTACATGGTGACAGCTCCACTCAACTCTACTCTATTCGACTTTGGTCCGAGAGTTTTTGCTCTGAGGTTTGCAGAGATCCATCAGCTATTCCACCATCTGGGTGCTCACAGTTTTTGTCAAAATAATTTTAACATTGCCCTAAAACCTGTTATTGTACCTCGGATTGTTTTACAGTTTTTTCCCCGCACTGTAGAAACGTGTTATTCTGACTATCACTGTGCTGTGACAGTGTTGGCTGCAGATACAAATATTTGTGTGGTGCACAGTGATGACCCAATAATGCAGTGATGATTCTGACCAATAACATTTTAGTACCTGCTAGTACCTGGCCTGGTCTCTTTGTAGAACCACAGGAGAGCAGGTACGAGACAAGTGGTACCAAGCACAAGGTTCTTTTTGCTAATGGAGAACCAAACCAAACCCAGTAGAGTTGAGTAGAGTACCATGCTGGTATCATGTAGTAGAAAAGCAGCATAAGTGAAATAATAATATATGCAGCCAGAAGAAGTCGGCATTTTATTCACACTGTGCTTATTTTGGTCAACAGAGGGCACTGACTGCTCAGTGTAGCAGCTTCTTCTTTCTTCTTCTACTACTAATCACATAAAGAAAGCAGCCAAGGAAAACTTTGTTACAAGCTACCAAGAGGCAAGCCAATTCAGCACAAGTCCACAATATGACCACATACACCCTTTAAAGCCAGGTAGAGTGAAGAAGAAGAGGAGGAGGAGGAGGAGGAAGACTGGACAGGGAGAAGACTGAAGGAGTCAAGTCCAGTTTTGCTGCTGCTGTTGTATTTTGTCCATAAAGAAAGGATGTAGCTAACGTGACGTCACCCGTTGGTTTGTGGACATTTATATAGCACTTTTATCACTTTAGCTAGTTTCCAAAGCACTTTACAAGCCATCTCATTGACCCATTCACACACACACTCACACACCAATGGCTACACCAAGGCACGAGCCACCATGAGGAGCAACTTGGGTTCAATGTCTTGCTCCGGGACACTTCGACATGTGAATGGGAGAAGCCGGGGATCAAACCTACAATCTTACGATTCATAGACGACCCGCTCTACCATCTGAGACAGGAACACCGTCCAATGAGACTCAAGTTCTTCCTTTTCTTGAAGACTAATATCTACTTGTGTAATCATATTTGTACTCGACGTCTTACGCTTAAGCCCTGAGGTATTCCCGAAGTGTTCCCAGGCCAGCCAAGAGGTGTAATCCCTCCAGTGTGTTCTGGGTCGGACCCACCTGAGGCAGGACAACTGAAGTCAATTGGAGCCATCTCGTGATCATTGGGGTGGTGCAGGGTTTTTTTTGCACTCAGGCATTCATTTCTATACACAGTCTATACATGGTTGTGTCATAGTGTGTCTGTTAATGTGTTAATCAGGTAGTCCTGTTTACTGACTTTAGTGTGTTGTCGTGACCCATTGTGGTTTGAGCATAAATTACCTTCACCTCAGATACTTTGGTATTATTTTCAGATGCATAACTTGTCCTCCAGAAACTACCTGCAGGGTAACCTTGACACCTTCACTTTCAAGGCTGAGAGACTGCTCGCCACACAATATTAAAACTATAAGAAAACAAATCTAAGATGCAACACTTTCCAGTCAAATGGAAAACCTTTTTCCACAAAATAAATGACCTCATATCCAGGCTGTTACAGTAGTAAATCTTTCTGTGACAGAAGCTTGAAAGGTCGCAGAGGTGATCTGATCTTACTCTGGCCTCTTTCCAACACAATTAGCCCCTAAGTTCAGACCAAAACTGGACGAGCACAGAACAAATGTTCCGAGTTTAATAAATATGGATTTTTTTCATAGCCATTACAAGGTGTTGACAAGTACCGATTATTGTGTTGCTTGAGCTGCTATGACTGTATGGAGCGAGCAATATGAAGTGTTTTATCGACTCCGGCTGAGTACTCATCAGGGGAAAAGTTTGAAGTAAAAGTTGAAAAGTTTAAAAAGTGAGACCTGGGGCCTGCACTGCAAAGCAAGTTCAGCAGAACCACAGTAACTTTTACTTATCTGGCTTCACTAAACCTAAACCTTCCAAGCTACCATATTTAATCACTTAAGTCAACCACAAAAAGAAAATTAAGATAATATTTAAGAGGATAACAACTTGCGTCAACCAGGCCTGGAGTGGCTAACAGGGAGGATCGGGACAGTTCCCAGTAGGCTGCTCTGATATTTGGGCTGCGACACTGGTGTTCACTGTTTTTTTTTCATTGGGTTGATGACGTATGCTGGTACCACTGTCCCTGGGACGCCTCCACTGGCAACTGTTTTTTTCATTTTTGTTTTTTTGCAGACACACCTGACATAACATGCCCGTGCACTCGGTTAGTGATGTTTGAAAGATGGCAAATAGAAAGAGCAAGGGTGGTGCGGAGGAGGCAAGAATTAAAAAGAGGAAAGCTCCAATGTGAAAACTTTTTCCCTAAAATGAGTTTGAAACAAAAAATGAAGATGATGAAATGAGTTGGCAAGATGTTGAACTTTGCCGAAAACCACCGTTAAAGTTAATTATTTATCAAGTCAATGAATTGTGTGGTGTTGTGACATATAGCCTAATGTTATATAATTTTAATAACAGCATGGTGCGACACCACATAACTGGGAAACTTTGTCCTGTAGCTTCACGGAGTCAGAAGCAAGATGCAGCACCAAGCAGCAGCCATGAGTCCAGAGTAGGCAGGCAGGTAGGATTGCTCATTGAGTGAATATTATCAGAATTAATATAATGAAGAGTATGGTGTAGACCTGTTGTATATGAAAAGTGCACTGAGATGAAAGAGGATTCAGCACTGCATTAATGAAACTGACCTGACCATGAAACTCCAGGGCTGAAAATGACTCCCAGTCCAGCCCTGGCCTCATGGGTTTCCCAATCTTGTTCACAGCACATTGACATAAAGTGATGATGTTACTACTAACAAACTACAATCCTGAACAAGTATGATGCATCCATGAAATACTAAACAGGCTAAAAGCTACAAAGTTACTGCAGCGAAAGCAGGAAGGGAAGTGACTATTGCCCCTTTTCCACCAACAAGAACGGGTGCTAGCTCCGTGCTGGTTCTAGTCCTGGTGCTGACTTGGTTCAGATCCTGTTTCTTCTATGAACCGGTTTGCTTTTCCATTGGCAAAGAGCCAAGTTGGGACCGCAACACCGTAAAAGGTCAGTACGTCACTGCTTACGTAGCCGGTTCACAACAACTGGCTGCTAGCAAGCTAGCTGCTGTTAGCAAACTACTGTTACCCTGTTACTATCAGTCCATGAAAAAAATATTTATATATTTTTTTTTAGCCCCAGTTTTAGCGGCTGGGGCCGGTTCTTGCAGCAGTGGAAACACGACAAACTGGGACTAAGTCAGAAACTGGCTCCGAACTGGCACTGGAAACAGGCTCGGTAAAAAAAGGGGTGGGCCCCGGTGCAGCTGCACCGGTTGCACTGTCCATATTTACGCCACTGCTACATGGTGGCAATAGCAATTCTCTCGAGTGGTTGTGCAAGTATGTGAATGCAGTGAGCATGGGCGTGCACTTGTGTTTAGGGAGCACACAAAAACATCTGCACCAGGACCTATCACCATGATGTTACACTACTGGGAAAATGGCAACATGGTGACCTTCAAATTATTATTAATTCAAATTAAGTTTGAATGAATTTCAAATTCGTTGGAGAGCGTCATTTCAAACCAGCCCCAAACCCCTCCCCCTCCTCCCCTCTCACACATAGGTAAACACCACAGAAGCTACTTCAAATGTACTGCTGCGTAGTACAGGCCCCAGGCGCAGCTAGTTCAGTTGCAGGTGAAGCTTTAATGTAAATGCACAGGCGGACCGGCAGCCTTGGGAGAGAGGTGCAGATTGATGAGCCATTACATGGTTGTGATTCACAGTAAAAGGAGGAGGAGGTCAAAAAGAAAAGGCTTGTTGTATGTCTTCCACTATCATTTTCTCCATGTATGAAACAGATGTGCAGAAGCTCACAATACATACATATGAAAGAAGAAAAGAAATGCAGCTTCAATCCCTTTGTATGTTCGACTATGTTCTTAACTCCACACATATATTGCACATACATAATTCATTACATTTTGCCCCTTTCTAATCCTCTTACCCTCTTTTTTTGCTAATACTGCACTCTCTCTTCTCTCTGCAGCCGTTCTTTCTAATCTCTACACGGTGTAAAGAGCATAATGCCGTCCATGCTGCACGCGATCAATCGTGCTGCTATCTGCAGTGTTTTCACTGAAGATCACAGATCCATGTCACTAATGAATGTTTCAGAACAACTCAAAGATCCTCTCTTCATCTATTTCCATTAGCCTGTTCTTTCTACATGTTCAAACTGAATGGCTGCTTTTCACAAAGTAAGATCTGTGACTGAAATTTCCCAGTTATGTCAGCTCGAAACTACTTCACAAGAGGAAAACAGCTCAGTGGCCAATTCCTATTTGGTAATTCTGGTCAACTCAGCAGGTAGAGAGAGGAGTGTGTATTATGTGCTTTGTGAGTGGAGTGTGTCTGGGGAGAAGTGCAATCAACCGGACTTGTTAAAAATTAAGTCTGTATACACTCAGGCAATTGGAAATTTGACTTACATGTGTTTTTTTTTTTTGAAAACATAAGCAAATCTTAATCAACTTTTTTTCAGGCTCCGCTGCAGCAGGGGTCAGCAATCTAGTTCTGCCAAGGAGGCACCTTCATTATGTGATCTTGCACATTCGATTTCTCCGACACGCCTGCAGCTGTTCAGCCTTTTTCCACAAAGAAAGACAAATGGTGCAGAGCTGGTGTCAGGTTCTGTGATGGAGTGTGGCGGGGACCACATGACAACATTTTCTTCCCACACATGGCGAAATCGACACTTGGTCTGGATCACGTGTAAAAAGGAGGAATGTTTGACATGTCGATGGTTATTTGGCAGAACAGCACATGAACCATTCAGCAACATTTTCAGGAGATGATTTTTTTGTTTTCTGATTTTCAAAAAAATTCCATGAAAATCTGTATTAGGGATGAAGTTTGTGTTTAATATGACCAGTAATCATGCAGCAATCGCAGATGTTCATTTCCTTTTTTTTTTTTACAGTGGTTCATATGCTGTTTTGATGGAGGCTGCTCGTATAGTCACTATATATTAATATTCTCTATCATGCCATCAAGAGTGAAAGTGGTGGCAGTGGTTCAGTGGGTTGGTACTTGGGTTGGGAACCGGAGGGTCGCCGGTTCAAGTCCCAGCCTGAACAAAGTACCGAGTGTGGACTGGTGGCTGTAGAGGAATCAGTCCACCTCTAAGGCACTGCCGAGGTGACCTTGAGCAAGGCACCACCCCCCAACTGCTCCAGGCTGCGCTGACATCGCCCTCTCTATGCATGTTATATGTGTGGATTGTTTAGAGGGGGCCCTGTGTTTGTAGGGGGGAAATGCCATTTTGTTGTGTGTATTTGTACTGTGCTACATGCTACATGCTACAATGACAAAATAAAAAAAAATTAAAAACCAAAAAACCTGAAGTTTTCAAGAGTACGACAAAACAAAAAACACAGGTTTAGCACAACCATGACTTCTTGTTTCAAGGTTTTGAAGCGTGAACTGCTTCGGCAGTAGTGGCAGGGACTCGATGAAAGCCAGTAGGTGTGTCCGCTTCTGAGCATCTAGATCCGAACCTCCTTTCTTGCGTCCCCTTTGATCCAGCTTTGGTACGTTCTCCTCTGAGCGATTGTTTACAGTGTACCTCACTTTAGAGTAAGCGACGTCCAGCGATGCCAAGAAGCGTTTTCAAGAATGTTTTCTTTGCTTTTTCGATCCAACTGTTAAGTCGGCTGGACGTGATGACCAATAACTTTGTTTTCTCGAGCAGGCGCAACACCAGCCATGGTTCATGTGCTGTTTTGATTAATTCGTTTGGAAGGCATTTATGCTGTAGCTTGGTTGATGTGCTGTTTTGTTTTTCCGTATAACTTGTGATAAAAGCCAAGCACGAACAAGCCGATGTTAGCTATCAGAAGAGCACAAGGACCACTATTTAGATCTGTGATTTTCCCAATTTTGAAAATTTGGTTCATGTGCTGTTCTGTCAAATTGCCATCGATGTTAACAAAACACTGGTTCACAAAGGACTTTACAGCCTATTCACAGAAACATTGCCAAGCACTACACACAATACAGGTCGAGACAACCTCACTGACTTGTTCTTTGATCTCATGGGGTCGGCCATGATGTTGCAAGTCAGGGACAACAGGTCTTGTTAAAACAGCACATTGCTTTCACCAGGGTTGGATGATGGTGTAATCTTTGTGAATGAATGGATCTGATCCCTGTAGCTCATGGTTAATTATCAAAACAGGGAAGTGTGGTGGAAAAGTGAAAATTGTTAGAGGAAACTACTGATACTACTGCTGCTTTGACTTTCCTTCACTTTGCCTGATAAACAATTCATGGGATTGTAACTGGTTCCCATACAGCATGATGACATCCTTTCTAATAACGATCTAACTCTCGGGACACTCCTTGTCGTTTACTCTGCAGACTGCACTGTGTACCTTTTACAAAGAATAAAAGTCACAAAGACACTTTGGTCTTGGTTGCCTTCACTCTCTCACTTTAAGATCAGAATTTTCCACAACAGCAAACTAAAAGCTGTCAGGGACCCATGTAGGAAGATTATCTTTTGCTGCTTTACTGCTGGAGGTGGGCCCAATGCTTGCGCTGGGGGACCCATTTCCAACAATTCAATTTAATGAAATTACTCCATTACTACACTGAGGGAATTTAAAAACACAAATGTTTCCTTGCCAAGGATTTTTGTTTCAGTCGGGTCAAAATTGCAAATAACAACTTCCCTGTATTGAAGTTTACAGTCAGATCTGCTTCAGTGGTTTAATGCCAGAACATGTACTGCTGCCAGTCCTTTTTTATACTCAAGAGGCAAAGGTTTTTCTTGGTGCTGTTTATTCTTGGTTAGAATTGGGCTGTATAATGCCATCACTTTTTGACCAAATTGTCACCATGCCACTCCTCACCAGGTTTGCAGAGATCACATCCATGGCACGAAGAAGCCAGACTCCCTCCAGTAGCACTGTCCTTCAGAGAGAAGGCGATGCTCTCAAATACTCCATGACATGGCATATCAACGCAATAAATAGTGGTCACACCAGATACCGAAGACCATGTATTATTATAATTTTTGGAGAGTTATCCAATTAAAAAATAAATTAATGCTTTATTCTTGAATAATTTAGTGTTTTTCTTGATAGGACGTGCTTTCATCCGGGTTCAAATTATGTCATTTTGAAAACCAAAACCCGATTTTTTTTAATTCCCTCAGTTTAGTTGTGGCAGTTGTGTACATCACGTTCCCAGCTTGTGTGTAGCATTTACGGCGACGATGATTATTTGTTTTTGTTTGGCCGCTTCCTTCAGAGACCAGCCTCTGATCAGGTGCACCACCAGCAGCCGCTGTCCGTGGTGCTGATTAAAGGCTGCTGAGCTTTCCCAGAGGAGATTAAAACGACAAAAAAAAATTTGACTCTAGATCAAGCTGCTTTCAAGATAAATGTGAAAATATAACCTTGATTATTACAGTGCCACCTTGAGATAAAGCGCCTGCCAGCTTTGGGGTTTCAAGGTTATTGCTTCTAACGTAGGAGAAGGAAAAAGAAAGAAGGATTAAGAATAAACTGGACAAGAAGGAGAAGAAGGAAAACAGAAGAAGGAAGAAGATGAATGAGAATATGAAGGAAGTGGAAGAGGAAAGGAGAAGGAAATAATGGGAAAAAGACAAGAAAAGAAGAATTGCTGCTTCGACTCCCAAAATAACAACTACATGTACGGCACTGAAATGACATCATTAGCTTTCCACTGGAGAAATTCCTGTTTAACGTTGACTCTTCAAGCAAATTATTAGTTGGTCTAATATGACTTACTGTAATTTCTGGACTATTGAGCACCTGAATATAAACCGCACCCACAAAATTTAAAAAGAAAAACATTTTTATACATATTTAGGCCTCACTTCTCTATAAGCTGCAGGTGTAATGGTGTAGAATTATGTATGAACCATATGGATGTGTCCATACCAATCTCAAACAATGGCTGAAATGTCCATACCAACGTTAACCCTTTGTATGGACCGCTATGAGGTCCATCTAATCCAGGGGTCTGCAACCCTGGTCCTCAAGAGCCACAATCCTGCAAGTTTTAGATGTTTCCCTCTTCCAACACCTGATTCAAATGATCAGCTCATCATCCAGCTCTGCAGAAGCCTGATAACGATCCTGATCATTTGAATCAGGTGCTGGAGGAGGGAAACATCTAAAACATGCAGGATAGTAGCCCTCGAGGACCAGTATTGCCCACCCCTGGCCTAATCCATACACCCAACAGACCACTACAGAGGTTTGGGTTTATTTGTTTATACAAATTCATCCGAATGCATGGAGCTCCTGCAGATTTAGCAGCGATATTCTTACTCTTGACGTGAAGTTCGGACCATTTGCTTTTCTTACCTCTGAAGCTTTTGTCGTCTCTTTGCATTGAATCAGTTTTTCACTCTGCATCTCCAACGTCTCACCGTTGACTCACTGATGCCAAGGTTAGTGCAGCAGCTCTATTTCCTTCTTCAACAACCAGATGGATCATCTTTAACTTGAAAGCTGCATTATTTGCATTTCTTCATGTATTTTCCATGATGAGGGTGTGTGCATGAAGCGCAAAATGACTGATCTGAAGAATTTAGCATGAGTGCGTTTGAATTTATTTGAACAGTTTCAATGGTCCACTGTGACCTGTTCGGTGTTTTCATTGGTTTGACGTGACGAGGCTAACTTGGCGGCATGAAGTTCGTTAGCCCGTAAAGATCCATAAAATTAGCTGCATGGTTTAAGCCACAGGGTTCAAAGCGTGGGAAAAAAGTAGATACTTATAGTCCGGAAATTACGGTACTTGGTTTTTGCCCAAATGCCTGTGAAAGTAAACTACCTTTGAGCCTCAGCTATGCTCGATTGGTGATCATTAGCAGCCTATAATTAGCAGCATTTAGCTCAAAGCACTGCTGTGTGTAGGTGCAGTCTCATTGTGCCCCTCACATGATATCGATTTATCAAAGAAATGGTAATGAAGGTGAATGAAACCATTTAGCATCCTTTCCTAATATTTTCTGAATGTCTGAACATCACCATTACAGCTCTGGTTGCTGGTGAGATGTGTTCGATGATTCAAAAACTTTCTTGGTGGTGTTTTCTTTTTAAAAACTTTGTATTTAATTAATTCAGACGGCATTACATTCAGCAACAACACATTTGCCGTTTCAAATTAGTTGTTTACCAGGAGCTGTTTTGACCACAGCAGCACCAGCAGCAGCACAGTATTAGAATATATATGTGGAAGTGGTGCTGTGAGGTTTTCCTGTCGGTTGTTAAAGTGGCCAGCTCTGGGCTCATCAGTGGGGAGGCTGGATGGAGCAATCAAACTAATTGATAAGTGGCTGTTACTGAAGAAAACCTCCATAATTAAATTGAAACTCTTCAGCTCAGTCACTGGGGGATTCTGCTGCCGAGGTGCTGTCCGTCTCCATGGCGACCGCAGGATGCTGATCTGAATTTGCAGGGGAGATTGCAGTTGAGTTGGGTCTTTAATCTTCTGATAGCGGCGGATAGCACAGTCTGGGAACTCGGAGCGGCCTTGGGCCATCTCTTGTGTGTTTATCTGAGCGCCTGTGAAAATGTGCATCTCAAGCACTGTGAGCTTTTAAATTGACTCATGGTCAAGCAAGATTGATTATTCCATTATGAGCCAAATCATTTTCATGAAAATATTATGCAACACCATTTCCCTCCTATTTCCAGGAAACTTTTTGTTTATTTTTTCACACACAGCGCCTAGGGGCGGCACAGTGGTGCAGTGGTTAGCACTTGTGTCTCACAGCAAGAAGGTTCAGGGTTCGAATCTTGGCTCGGGCCTTTCTGTGTGGAGTTTGCATGTCCTCCCTGTGCATGTGTGGGTTTTCTCCGGGTACTCCGGCTTCCTCCCACAGTCCAAAGACATGCTTGTAGGTGAATTGATCAAACTAAATTGACCATAGGTGGGAGTGGGAGCGTAAATGGTTGTTTGTCTCTGTGTTAGTAGTCGTTGTGATAGGCTGGCAACCTGTCCAGGGTGTACCCCGCCTCCTGCCCGATGACAACTGGGATAGGCTCCAGCAGACCCCTGCGACCCAAGTGTTTAGAAGCAGGTATATACGATGACTTACTGACTGACAAAGAGCTCACACAGTTTTCTCTCAGCTCGTTTTATTCTCTTTATTTTTTGCTGACGATTGAAGTTGGAAACACAGCCGCTGTATTCAAAATGTTTTCATACAACATCTGCACCAGAAGAAGCTATAGAAATAACACTGCAAAAGATGGCATCAAGTATGATCAACACAGCTGCCCGACACACGCACCGCAGTCAGTGGTTATACAACAAATTAGCATCTGGCACAAATGTACAGTTATTGATATTCACACAGGTTTTCAGTACTCTGTTAAGCAGTTGTATATCAATTAGAAAAATGACAAAATAGTTCACATTACAAATGCAAGGTAAATTACAAGTGTACAAAAAAAGAAGCACATGAGAGCTGACTGAAGATTAAAGGATCAATTACTTGTATGAACTTTCCAATAGTATTGACTCAGAATCAATCGGAGCTCTGTTCAGCAGATGTAACTCCACCCTCATATGTGTCACCAGGCTGCCTCCATCCATCCTGACACACTCCTGACGAACTGTTTCAGGCAGCGTGATGCAGTCTCTACAGATTTTCAATAGAGGGTGACAGATAAGGATTTAATACCGACCGTGAAATGTTTCAGTAACAACCAAGAATCACACTGATGAATGATGTCTACAAGCATTCATGAGGAAACTAACAGAAACAAAATCAAGCTTTACATCCCAGCATCTCCTGTTATTTTCCATATCAGATGTTTGTACAATATTTTGCACCATTGCATGGAGGAAAGTGTCTTATGGAGAAAGCTAACGTGATGTCACCTGTTGGTTTGTGGACTCTGAGCCAGGAGTTTGATAATTGAGTGTTGCCATGTTGGTTTTCTGGTGCCAGAAGTGACCATATTTGGATATGAATGGAGGAGTGAGGAGGCGGGTCTGACCCTTGAACCAGAGGACACTGTCCAGTGTGTATAAGACTGGAGTTAAGGTATGTTCTCATTGGAAATCAGACCTGTCAATCAAACTAACCACACCCTTGAACCTCTCTCTTTTTGAAGCCTAATATCTAATATTGTGCATCATTTCCCCCCGAAATTAACAATCAGATCACAAATAAGAATAATTGACACCAAATTGACTAATGGGAAAAATGTATTGACAGAGTATTTCATGATCATTTTTTAATTGTAGTCAGTTGGAGCCGGCATCTAGTTGCCATCTGTAGAAGTACACTCTTGCATTTTCATATTAGCTTCACTTGAGACTAGGTTGCTGCATCCATTTCTATACAGTCTGAGCTTTTGTCTACATTATTCAATCAGATATCCAAGCCTTGGTACTTCAGACTGACTTCTGCCAAGGTTATGTTTTCCCCCGCGTTGGTTTGTTTGATTTTTTCATTACATTAATATAACAGAACAGAGGTCAGTTCATTTCTTGTGAGAGAGCAATGGATTAAAATTGGACAAGATAAGAGCAACAAAAGTAACAATCTTCTCTTGGTTATCCCTCGAATCAAGGACGATGGTCTCTGCTCTGAATGTGTCATTTCCATTGTTACCTGCACTACCTTGATGTCACATTGTTCGCACGAGCCTGAAAGCAACGATCATTTTTTTGTGTTTTGGTGGTTTTGCATCACATTTGTACTTAATTGTGTAGACATATTTGTAGAGGAAAAATAACTGAAATCCAACCAGTATTTTTTGCTCTGAGGAAGCCCTCCAGGAGCTGGCCAATCAGAACAGAGTGAGCTCATCGTGAGGAGGGGCATCTGAAAGAGACAGTAGCTAAAATAGGTAGTTTCAGACAGAGGCTGAACTCAGCCTGTTGTATAAGGGGCCAATAAGGTAAACAAGGATGTTTTTGTAACTGAATTATACAAAGATAAGACAGAGTCCCAGGATCAAATATAGACCTGGAGATGTACATATTATGTCCTCTTTCAGGTCATTAATGTAAATTCCTATTCCCCTTTTTCTCAAATGAAAGCTAGTCGTCAATTAAAAGCCAGGATTCTGATAATGGACATGTCTGTGGTCAACATAATCACATAAAGGCCTTAATACAGGTGGAGGAAAAACAAGGATAAACTACTATGCAGTAACTTTAATGTTTTGATCTGCTGTTCCCAAATCATCATCCGTTATTACCCTGTTTTATCGTGAACTTCAACAAGTCCTTAAACTTAAATGACATGAAATTTATTTTTTTCTTTGTCTACCTCCTGAGCTGTGACCAAGATGACACCATCACCATCTTAGAGAGTTGTAGCTGTTTCCCAGTCGGCCACCACCACCACCATTGTTTAGGTTTGGTTAGGGAAGCATCACGTGCTAAAGATCTCAATATGCTTTGAGTGAAGTGCTTATTATTCTTCCTGGTGGAGTAATCACGATGTAACTGGCCAGGAATTGGTGGTTTGGGAAGAGGCAAACGTAGGCAGGGCTTTTGAATTCATCACACTCACATGACTGCTTCATTGCATTTTTATGCTAGCAACTGAGCGCACCTCTACGAATGCCACATGGAGAGCCTTACACAAGGTGTGTGCAATTATACCAATTTGTACTATTCATAGTTTGAAATGTCAGACATTATCCTGCCTTTGACTGTGATGTCACGCAACCTGCTTTGTTCAGAGCACAGAGACCTTTACTCTACGGTTAGCTGGGGTTTCTTGTTCTGTCATTATTTCAGGTAGCTAGCTGTTAGCTGTAGCCACTGTTAATTAGCGTAGTCCATCAGTGGTGTTAATGTTTCTAGTGGACTTTTAGTCGTGTTGTTGTTGTTTTTGCAAGTTACTTGTGCTTTGAGATCATCAGACCAGGATTAGCAAGACTTATTTTCAATAGAAACTGGTGTCTATTTTTCCCCTTTGTTGTTTTGCCGTCTATATACAGCTGCACAGCCAAAGATCTGAAGAGGTTTCTGTGACTGTGGTGATTTTGCTGAACACCTCCAGTAATTAAAGCTCATTATAATGAAGATTTGAATAATTGTCTTTTATGGAGGGCCTCCTGATTGCTTCATTGAATGTAATTTATTTTGCCATTTTGCCTCACAGTGTGAAATTGTTGTGCCCGGGGGAAAGTTTATTATGGGATAATTTTGACCTTAAAATTTGTAAATTATATTTTTTCTTCTTCCATATTTGCTGATAGTGAAGGTCAGGATGCAGCAGGGAGGAGTGGAAAGGAGCTTTAGAGATTGACAGATTATTGGTGTAGCTTGAAATCTCCACAGAGTTGAAGGCAATATCAGATGACCAGCATTGATCGGTAATGCTCGGATACCTCCACTAATTTGTGGTTGTTTGACAAGGTGGTGAAATATTACTGATTTACCCTTTTACACTCAGGATCAGAAAAAAATGTCAAGATGTTTTAATTGTATCTGAAAACAATCTGCCTCTGAAAGAATGACATACTGATGAGAAATGGCACAAAGAAGTTTTAATCAGTCAATCCCATGTGAGAACACAATGTAAATCATACACACATTCAACCTCCAGTCATACCCTGAATTCATGTGATTAGTAATCTCTTTTTGTTTGTCAAAAATAACAGCTGTCATACTTTTTTGGAACTTTTTTGTACATTCTGCCGCAATATCTTTTGATTTTTGCAAAAATAACGGCAGCGGAGACGGATGCAGCACTCGGTCAAAGCTACAAGCAGAGCAAGTACAGGCGTGATGGTACACTTTAAGTCAACGCTGTTATCGTAAGAAAATATGCAGGAATTCATCCCACTCCACTTCAGTTCCTGCTGCACACAGAGAAGTCAATATTTATTGTCTCTATGTCCCGTCTCTGTCGGGGACGTCTCCAGTCAACCCAAAGGCAAATTACTGAATCTGTAAACAGCAGAAATCCATTTTCAAGCACTGGAGGGCCTATACTTTGCTTTTTTTCCCTTTGCCTTATTTTTTCATTTCAAATCAAAAGCAGAGTGGTGAAATATCAAGATCCAAAGTGAAAATAAAGTATACAGAATCACAGACACACCCTGTGGTCATTTCAACTCTGACTTAAGCCAAATGCAGCTTCATATTATCTACAAATTCACATCTGTTGACCTGTTTTCTTTTAGTTTAATATCTTTTATTGACTTGGGCTGGGATGTGTTTTTCTGTTTTCTGTCAACCACATTAGCCATAAAGTAAACATTACATTTTAATCATGACATTATCTGACATGTATATTTCCACAGAGGAGTGACTATTTTTACCACTGTTAGTACCTTCAACATACCTCCTCTTGGTAAAGCTGAAATGGTCATTAACTCCACGGTGTACGTTGATTGACGTCTCCAATTCTACTGGTGTCAAGATCTGTTGGGGGATATAAATTACTCCAAATGATTTAGCGCTCTGGCTAATACCATTCAGTTTGTCCTAACTGGGTTACAGATATACGATGTGGCAGATGACAGACGTTTTTCTAATTTAAAATGCAGATCAATAATCTCTTTGAAGCAGTTTGTTGACAGCGGGACAGGTGTCTCTATCTACGCTGCTCTCAGGCTTGACTTTATAGCTGTTTTGGGCAATAAGGTGAGTGGAGTGTTGTGGCTGCCAGCAGGGATCTTCAGTGGCAGGTTTATAATTCCTTTGAGTGATCCTGTGAGCTCGAAACCACTAAAGAAAGTCAAGTAGGTGAGCAGAAAAGAAGTCCCATAAAAATCCAAGCATCGGTGCTTTGATGTGCTTCTGGGTTGTTTTTGTTTGTTTGTTTTTTTACATCTAATGCACAACTCCCCCAAAGTCGGCTTGATTAACATTTTTATGTCCTTTCAATTTTAAAAACCATCGCGTCCCAAATAATTTCAGCACAGTTGATGATCAGTCTGCAGGGGGGAAAAAAACAAAAGGCAAGGGTCTGCTTTTCAATTCAAACAAATCAAAATCCCCCAAAAGGTTAGGTGAATCATAATGAATACTGAATAAGAGTTTCCTACATATGCGTGTAAAAGGCAGTCGACCTTGTTGTGCAACAAACGATGCTGAAATTCATCATCCAGCTGTCGGCGGGTGTCGGATGTGTGGTTCTGCTCTATAAGGCTCATTTGCTTTGTGTTGATGCTAAAAGTACAGATGGAAAAGTTTATTTCTGATGCTGATTCATCTCCTCCAAAGTACTCAGCAGAATCCCATTTGTTTTGGATAACGTGCTACAGTCTGGATCGAAAAAGGTCATTGTTTCAAACCTTTGTGTCTTCTTGCACATTATTCACCCTCCGATAGATTCTCTCTCTTCATCCTCTTCCCTTGATGAGCTACAATCCTTCAGGTCGTTCTTCCCTTTTCCAAAAACTCGTCTCCTCTGTAATTCATGAGCTGAGGATATTCTGTTTCGTAATCTTGCTTTGACATTTGGATAAACTTTTTGGGCCATTACTGCCAATCCATTGTCTTTGTGAGGAACCACATTAACAGCAGAGTGCGATCGGAGTGAAACTTGTTTTCCATTAACTTGAGCTTTTCCTTTGGATGTCCAGTATGTCAGCCAAATTGGAGAGAATAATCGGCAACTCATTTTTTTGACACTAGCTTTTCCTGTAAGGATCTCTTAAAACTCTGTTGTTGAGATCTGGGTGATTTCCGACTGCAGATCTTGCTGGATCCTCCTTGAGCGAGACCCAGGAGGGACCCAGTCCATGCCTAGTCATGCCGGCTTCTTCCCCGTTTCTGTCGGAGCGCAGACGGACACCGGCTCCCTGGTGGTGTTGCGGCCTCTGGTCAGGCTGTTCTCCTCCACACGGGTCCGACAGGGGAGGCAGAAGTCCCGGAAACACCGTTTGAAATTCTCATCCAGGAAAGCATAGAGGACGGGGTTGAGACTGCTGTTGGTGTAGCCCAAGGCGATGCACAGGTGCCAGCTTGCTATCACGAAGGGGTTCCTGGTGTCGATCTCCACCATGGTCTTCACGATGATGAATATGTGGATGGGGGTCCAGCAGATGATGAAGGCCGCCACCACCACCAGGACCATGCGAGTGATGCGGCGCATGTTGCGGTCTTTCTCCTTTGAGCCTGAGAGCAGGCGGACGCTCCTCAGACGCAGGATCATTAGGCCGTAGCATATGGTGATGACCATCACAGGGACCACAAAGGCAAAGATGAAGACACAGATCTTAGTCACGGTGTCCCAGTACCAGTCAGGCTCGGGAAACTTCAGCATGCACATGGTTTTGCCTGGAAAAAGAGGGCAGGTAGAGTTAATGGAAATTAGGCGTAAGTAAGATGAAGGTTTTTGTTAAGACCATCCAAAGAATCCAAAGATTTTTGTTTATATCCCTGTGTTGCTTCAGTCCTTTTCCATTAGTATTGATTATTCTCAGTAGCCATTGGTGTGTGAGTGTGTGTGTGTGAATGGGTGAATGAGGTGCCATGTAAAGTGCTTTGGGACCTAGCTTATGTCATGAAAGCGCTATATAAATGTACTCCATTCTTCAAAACTTGGGAAATAATGTGTTATTTTGACTGGGTTATGCCCTGAAAGAACTTGTTCATACAATGTGCCATCTGAGAATGGCAAGGCAAAACTGCTGCAAAACAGTTTAGACAATCTCCGTTCAGAATGGCCACACTTCACCACACTTGGCCTTCACCAAAGAGTGGGGACGTGCAGTAATCGATTTAATAGAGGGATCAGAGCACATTTTCAAACAGTCTCTCCTGCAGGGTATTCATCATGTTGCACTCATCGTGTAAAGAATAGGAGAAAGGGGCTTAAGGGATAAGTTAAAACCCGTTGAACTTTCTCACCTCACACAGCTGGACAATCTTGACATAAGCTTTGTGCGAATGGTAGTTTGTCAGATGCAACAACTCAGGTCTTTCATCTGAAACTGTTAGGTGGGAAGTGGGTTGTATGGATGGAGTACAACAGGCAGCTAAGCTCTTGGTGAAGGTTTTTGTAAAGTCGTGACTGCAGCTAAATAAATGCTAACTCCAAGTCAGTGACTGGAGGCAACTCTGTACTAAAACACATACAAGTGGTACTGCACTATACACCAAGTCCCTACCCTGATTTTCTCACCTTTATATCTTGTCCATGAAAGGGTGATTTTTTTTACAATGTTGCTGAAACTGGCAATATGTGCTGAAGTAGTTAATTGCCTAAACTACCGTATTTTCCGGACTATAAGCTGCTACTTTTTTCCACCGTTTTGAACTTAAACACCGGTATTTCTCATGTATCGGCGGCACGGAGCTTGCTAGCTTGTAAAAAGCCAACGAGCTTCATGCCGCCGATACATTTAACGTCGTCACATCAGACCTGGTCAAAGTGAACGACATGAAACTGTTAGAATAAATTCAATAGTGGCTTAGAGACAGGTGCGCTCAATAGTCCGGAAAATACGGTAAATGAAATAATGAAATACGGTCAATAAAATGATAACTTATTGAACAGGAAAACTGTAAACTTCATGGGTTGTTGCTCTTCTTTAAGGGCTCAAACTTCTCCAGATTGAATGACCTTTGAATCTTGAATTGCAGTGGTCAGATGTTATTAGGAGGTTTTATTCATTGTGAACGTCAGTCCTCAAGTGTGACTCCATATGTCTCAACAGGGGATTACTCTAGACTTTGCTACATGAGGAGCAGCTAACACACACAGTCCAACTTGAATGTAATTTGTAATCATACCAGATCATACGAAATCACACCTCTGTGTCAGTGAGTGTCGGTTGCACACTATGTTTTTCAATGATTCATTTTATTTCAAGATCTACATAGAGAAAGTATGGATTTGACGGTAAATGGAGTACATTTATATAGCGCTTTTAACACCTTAGCTAGGTTACATAGCACTTTACGCTTACCAAAGCCTTACAATGACCTTACTGTATTGAACAAATGAAGGATCCTTTTTCACTATACCCTCAACCTTCTGCTTGATATAACAAAAATATCAAGGATACTTTGTGATTCTGGTAAAATAGGATAATTAGTACAGTCGAAAAAAAGAACTACCCTGATATACCAAAAAATACACAAATATTATCCGTGGCTTCAATAGAGGGTTGAAGTAGTTGAATGTTTCCAAGACTTTTGTGCTCACTCTGAGAATCAATAATGGATCACTCATGGTTGTGGGTGGGATAGAATTCATAATCATCATTATTGGAGCTTTTCCTTTATGTGCCCTGTCAGCTCTGGTGAAGGACTAGAGGCTTGCTCTAACAAATCTAGCTAATTATGCTGATGAAAGGATATTGAATTACATCTGTTCTCAAGGACTTTGGCAAACATTAAGACGGGTGAATGGTGCAGATTCAACTCTCATCCACTTGTTGAGGACAGGTAATGCTTAGTATAAGGACAAGAAGTCAAGGAATGGGATATATTACTGACATGTTGTCGCTAGGGTACAATGAGACAGAATCATTGTCTTATAGTTATAAATCACATGGAGCGGCTCTTGGAAGCTGCCAATGACAACAGTCCACAACAGACAAACCAAACCCTGGCTTGAGAAAGAGTTGGTCGTGTTTTAACACTCTAGTAGCAGCTTGATTTTGACGGTGCATTAAAACTATTTGCCAGCCACCATTACATGGAAAAGGATGAAGAGGAGCAGCAATTGGAAGATGAAGAACAAAACAGAAAAGGAATCAGTTGTTGCTAGTGCTAGCTAACAATTTACTAAGAAGTTTGAGATTTTATTAATTAATTGGGGCTCATACGTCTTATTTAGCAAAACCACAAAGAGAGTGAATCATTGCATCAAACCCGAGAAAACACATAGAAGAAAAAGAATCTCAAGTTTCAGCTGGGGAAAGCAAACTGGGAGAAACCAAAGAGAAACATTATTGGGGGGGTTTTCCCAGATGGAAATCTCTGAGTAGGAACAAATGTTTTCAGATGTTTTTTTGCTGGACAATTGATAAATGGAGCCAAAACACTTAGGGTTTTTACTTAGATCCGCCTACAGCTGCTGGAATTTATTGCCGAAGGAGGAAATAAGGAAACGGTATCAATAATTTTTTCGATCTTGCCTGAAAGCTACAGTTTAACAGACTTAACTTCACGTACAGTTTCTAAACACTGACCTAAAGTATCCTCATCACTGGACGTATTACTGCTAATTCATGTGGTCATGAGGGATGACATGTTGGGCAGGTGATATGGGTAAAGGGTTCGGGGCACCTGGTAGCCACCATAGGTTCTTATACACTCTTGGAAAGGGAAGGGTGGGGGAGGTAATGTCAGTTTATTGCATTCTGGAAAGTCACCCCATGACACTTAATACAACACGCTGCTCCGTCAAATAATACCAAGCAATACATCAGTAGAAGAAAACAATCTCACCACTATCTGTCACTTTGGTCACAGCCATGACCATAATGGGAACGCCAATCGCTGACGACAGGACCCAGATGAGCACGTTGATCAACTTGGCCTTCACCGGCGTCCGAAACCCCAGCGCCCTGACCGGGTGGCACACGGCGATGTAGCGGTCCACGCTCATCATGGTGAGGGTGAAGATGCTGGTGAACATGTTGTAGTAGTCGATGGCTATGATGAGCTTGCACAGGACCTCTCCGAACGGCCAGGTGTTCATGAGGTATTTAGCGCTCTGGAAAGGCAGCGTGCTGGTGGCCAAGGCGTCAGCGAGAGCCAAGTTGAAGATGTAAATGTTCGTGGCAGTCTTCATCTTGGTGTATCTGGATGTAATCACAGGGTAGAGAAAAAGTGTGTAATTAAAGGGGGAAGGCAATAGCAAAGAGAGCTGCTGGGTGAGGAAGTCTCAGTTATGGGACATGGGGATTTGAAAGGGATATTCACTGTGCAGCATGTTTTCATGGCTAAGATGAAGAGTTAAATCCCTCATGCTGTGCGTGTGTAGAGCTGTGAATGTCTAATGCTAATGCTAATTCCTCACAGCCTAGTTTTTTTTTCTAAATGAGTAATTTGAGATAATGGTTACATTTGGTACATTGGCCTCTGATCAGGCAGCCTACTTGCAGGGAATGCTCAGGGATTTGTGAAACTACTACTGCTGTTGAACTGGGCTCATATATTTTGTATGAGGCTCCGCCCTCCTTTTAGCAGGGGAATGTGCTTTTTTTGTACTTTGAAGATGGAGATGCTTTTTCCCTCATGTAATTTGACTGAAAGGAAGGTCATCAGTTCTGACCTGGGTTTGTTTGTGTAGTATATTAGCTGAGTGACGATGGGGAATTCTCTTATGGTGCATCCTCCTATCAGCTTTGTAAGAATTAGCCATAATAAGTCTTAGATAATTCAGTTCCTTCTGCCAAGGAGGTTATGTTTTGCCTGCAAATTTTGATTATTTTTATGAGAGATCGGGTGTGACCAGAGGAACAAATAATTACATTTTGGGCAAGATCAAAGGAATCCTGAAAAAGAAATGTGTCTATGATCTTAAGACCATACCTCTGATGACCAGTGGAGGCAGGCTCCAAAAAACTCAGACTCCAATTGACTTCAATTCAAAAATGGTCATATTCAATTCTGAAATACTCAGTCAATTAATTTTTTCCACAAGTCATCCTGATGTCATGAGCCAACTCTTCTTCTCAATGATCTGGTCCATCTGAAAATCAATTATCATTATAGAGATATTAGGCTGAGAGAAGAGGAGGAGTTAGGGGCGTGGTTAGTTTGATTGATAGGTTTAATGTCCAATGGGAGCAGTGCTGAAGTCATGTCTTATATACAGTGGACAGTGTTCTCGGGTTCAAGGGTCAGACCCACCTCCTCACTCCTCCCGTTATATAGAAATATGGTCACTTATGGTTCCAGACATCCAACATGGCGACATTCAAATTTCAAACTCCTGCCTTCAAAACGTGAGTCCACAAACCAACAGGACATAGACATTTTGTAAACAGTATGATAGTATGATAAACTCTACAATCTGAACCTATTTTGAGGAGATCAGACATGGCTTCGGCCTTGGAAGAGGATTGTGGTCTATGAGTACTAAGGTTATTGTTAAGCAATAAGATATTGGTTGAATCAGTGTAAACAATACCTTCTAGGCCTGTGCAGGTGGGGGAGCCCTGTACTAAAGGGACCAGGATCTGTATTTATATTGTGTGTGTTAATGATGGAGCATAATACAAGCTGTATAGTTGGCTCGGTTAATGTAAAAGCAGCACCATGCCTACGACTTGATGAATCCTAAAAATCAGGGTGATATTGTGCTGTGATCAATAGAAAGAGCCACAAGTTGACACTGAAAATAGAAAGTAGATTAAATGGGCTGTTTGCTTGTCGTCGTGATGACCAATCACTCTGAGAATCAAGAGCTCCCTCTGAGACTTCCCCCATTAGTCGCCACTTTTCTGTTTCACAGCATGAAGTCCATACTTGTCCCAGTTTTTTTTTTTTTTTTTTTTAAATCATATTCGGTTTCTTTGTGTTTTCTCTGCACTGGTTTCCTGCTTGATTTCCAGAAAATTATCTAAAGAAATTACTAATCAATGGCTGTTTTCCTTTCTGTGTGAATGTGGCCATATTATAAGTTGTAGGCATCAGGCCAACGCTCCACACGAGAGTGAAGAGAGAGGAATGAGACGAGGTAATAAAGCACCAGCCAAACCTCATACAATGAAGTCATGATGGAAATATGGTATTTATCTTAGTTTTGGGTTATTGTGTGACCAATGTTATTTTGTGAAATGTTAATTCAGATCGGATGAGGCAAATTATTTACCAAGTCTGTGTGATAGTTTAGTTATGTGCCTGGAAATATTTTTTCAGCAGGTGTGTCCAGATGGAAACACACAATGTTGGGGTCTTGCCAGTTTGAGAACATAAACTTCTATAAGTTCATAAAGTTCTGTCATGTGGTTTCCAGTTATTCGGCACTATATAATCACCCTCTAAGTTGTTGTAGTTCCTCAAATAGTGACATTGGCGTCTATTTACCTCAACTACAGAAGGTAAAGGACCTTGTATTAGAGGCAAGACATTATTCCTAATTACCTTTGAAGGATAAGTAGAATAGTAAAATGTATTAAATTAAAGCAATACCAATTTACATTATGTCTAACTGGCATGCACATTATATGACAGGCACCAGGTGTTTATCCACTCATAGACTGTATATAGAAAGGGACGAAGCAAGTAGGGATCAAACATTAAGCAAATGCTAAGGTGAAAAAAGTTCAATACTGATGATTGTGAAGATGCTGCCTTCACAAAACTCTGGATCCATCCATCCATCTGTCCATCCGTCCATACATCAATCCATACATCCATCCCCACTTATGTCATAATGGCCCGAACCTTTAGAGATTTGAACTCAGGACCTGCTTGATGTGAGGTGATGGTACGAACCACTGCACCACAGTGCCACCACTCTGAACCCAATCGACTTCAATTCAAAAATGGTCATTTTCAATCATGAAACTCTCCGTCAATACCTTATGATGTCATTAGCTAAAGTCATCTCTTCCTCTCAGTGATCTGGTCCATCTGAAAATCATTTCACCTTTAAGGAGATATTAGACTGAGAAAAGAGGAAGATTCAGGGGTGTGATTGACAGGTCTGGTGCAATGAGACCAGTGCTGGACTCCAGCCTTGGAGGTCACACAAACCAATGGATGATACCACATTAGCATTATCCATTCTATACAGTCTATTTTGCACTCTTGTTTTTTTCCTGTATCTGGAAGGTGGAGTATTCATTCATGTCGACCACACCCCCGCCGTTATTGGAGAGACTCAGCTTTCAATTGGCAACTGGTTTTAATTTTAATTAATACACCACTTATGTCCTGTTTTTATACAAATGGCTTAGTTGTTGAGCTAGCATGCTAGCATGCTAGCCTGCTAGGGGACTTCCTCATAGTACAGTTAGTGTGCTTGCTAGCTTCCATCCATCCATCTTTTACAGTTGTTTATCAAGTACAGAGTATTGGGGAGCTCCAGCCTTGCTCAGGAGGCAGTGGGTGAGGGATGGAGTACATCATGGAGAAATCACAAGTTCTCAACCAACACACAGAACAAGTAGAAGATGCTGTAGAAAACCCACAGAGGCACCAGGAGAACATGCAAACTCCACACACAAAGACCCCAGTCCAGGTTTGAACCCAGAACCTTCTCGGTATGAGCCAGCAGTGCTAACCACTGCATCACCTTCTCATTAGCTTCCAGTTTATACATGACAGCACAAACAAAAAACAAGTCACTCTTTGCAGCTCCTGGTTGAACCTTTAAGGCTGTAATGTTTGGGACCTGCATCACATTCACCAAAAGAAAAACAAATTGCAGTCCTTATCTCATAATTATGATTTATATTATCATGGGAAGAGATCTGGTGGTTATCAGTCACGACTATTTGAGAAGACAGAGGCTCGATGGCACCATCTGATTTAATCAGCTTGTATTTCCTCGTTGGTTTGCGACAGTGGGGGATAACAGAGATAAAACTCATTAATGTGGATGCTGTTATTATTAGAACAGGGTTGCATCTGCCTACACATGAACATCAACTTATACTTTAATAGTATTTCTAATGTGATGTTTCCCTAAAACTTTGTTTAAGACACGGTGAAGTACAATGTTGTCATGGATGTAATAATATTAAATGAATTATCATACATGGATAAAACTCTGACTCCCTTTGAAGCTCTGAAGGGTGTGACTCTAAATCTATTTGCATCCTGTGCATGCAGATGTTTTTAAATGATAAAATTAACTTTCTGCTTTTAGTACAGCTGCTTGAAAATATCCTTTCACTTCATATGATATCATTGCCTTATCATCTTTCCCTGACTGCAGTTTGAAAAGCTCTCTAATGTACTTACTGTGAATGCTGAGGAACCAAATATTTACTGATATTCTGAACTCCGGACTTCTTACGTACATTTTTTTTTCTATTTCTCCATAATTTAAACTACAAAAATCATTTCAATATCTAAATGTCCTTTTTTAAATGACATTTTATTCACATATTCACAAGGATACAGCATATG
>OOFC01042910.1:37004-53813 GCA_900323345.1 Pseudochromis fuscus
GCTTTTAGTACAGCTGCTTGAAAATATCCTTTCACTTCATATGATATCATTGCCTTATCATCTTTCCCTGACTGCAGTTTGAAAAGCTCTCTAATGTACTTACTGTGAATGCTGAGGAACCTAATATTTACATTTTTTTTTCTATTTCTCCATAATTTAAACTACAAAAATCATTTCAATATCTAAATGTCCTTTTTTAAATGACATTTTATTCACATATTCACAAGGATACAGCATATGTAGGCGGGACAACCCCACCATAACACCATAACTAGCTAACTGATGTTACTCGATAACTTTAGGACTGAGTACTGTAGCATCTTAATGCATCCTTTATTGATTTAAGCATTTGCAGGGTCATGTCATAGTTATATATATATGATATAATAACACTGTACAAATTCTAACACCAATACATTGTTTATCTATGGAACTGGTGAAAACAATTTGCCAACATGTGGGAACACTGCTGCAAGTATGTGTTCCCTCAGTGTTTTCTATTATCTCATTATCAGAAAAAAAAAACAAAAAAAACTAAAAGAATATGATTAACAATCAGAGAGTGAGTCATATATTATCATTTCTGACAGTTGCTCCATTGAAAGTATAACAGTGAACTGTAGTCTGATAGAAACATTGTGTAAAATAATAAATCATTCTGATGTAAACGCAGCTGATTCAGGAAATATAATTACAATGACTGTGGTCAATAAGTCCAATCAGCTGGTCCATTATTCTCTGTCAGCTCCGGCTTTAATCTCACTAAATGACAGCAACACTACAGCTTGTGTCTCCTCTGATCAGCAGAAGGTAAAACTGATTCACATCACATTCAGGAGTTAGCAGGTAGAAGAATGGGCTGTGGGGAATAGCACTGGTGCAGCTGATTATATAATCTGGGGCTGCATTCCATTCAGGTGTGCCAGGTCCATGAAGCTGCCATTGTGCACTGTGGATTAATGTCACGGCTCACTGGGACATTCAAATTAAAGCTTTTTTAGAACTGGATTTGTTCCTCTAGAGGAGGTTAGAGGACTTCAGCATCATCTGTGTGGGTTAGAGGTTTCTGCACTGAGAGGAACTATAACCTTCATTTTAAAGATCTGGTATTTTGGCTCCTTATTACTTATTGGTTTTTTTTATATATATACAGTCCAACACGTCATTGAATGTGTCATGGTGCCTTCAAATGGGGTTATGTGTTCAGAAGAAGAGTTCATATTTACACCTCCCTTCAATTCATGACCTTGTAAGTGAAAATTTTTCTAAAAGCTCCAGGTTTACAAGTCTTTGCTGACGTTTTCAGAAGTGGTGAAGGTCATGGAAAATCATTTATAACTGGAGTTTTCTTCCCGAAGAAAAAGTTGATGTTCCCAATGGACTTTCATTATGTCTTTGCACTTCCTACATGACGCCCATTTGTTTGCTTGCTACGTAATTAACATTGTAGCTTTTACTGTTGTGACACCAGTTACAAAAGGTGTAATACCACCAATGGCCATTAGATGCTGGCTCCAAAGAAAACTCATTGACCATTCAAAAATTTCAACCATTTTCAACCATGAAAACTCAACAAGTCATCCTGATGTCAACAGTGATCTGGTGTCCATCTGAAAATCATTTCATCATTAAGGAGACATTAGGCTGGGAGAAGGGGAGGAGTTAGGGGTGATGTTAGTTTAATTCTCAAGGCTCGGCTCCAATTAAATTTCCACTAAAGTCGAGTGTCATACACACTGGACAGTGTCCTCGGGTTCAAGATTTAAACCCGCCTCCTCGCTCCTTCCTTCATATACAAATATGGTTTCTTCTGCCTCCAAACAGCTGACATGGACACGTTCAAACTCTAAACTCCCACCTTCTAAAAGTGAGTTGACAAACCAACTGGTGACATCACCTCAGCTTCGTCCACTCTATACACAGTCTGATGGAATAACCAACAATAACATAATGCCTGTCATCTTGACTCGGTACAACGCAATGTAAGCGTCAGGTTCAGCAGAGGTGGGTTCATGTGGAACCTGCTGAGTATATGTAGCATGAGCATATGTAGTGTGAGCATATGAGCATATGTAGCATGAGCTTATGTAGTATGAGCATATGTAGCATGAGTATATGTAGTGTGAGCATATGTAGTGTGAGCATATGTAGCATGAGCATATGTAGTGTGAGCATATGTAGCATGAGCTTATGTAGCATGAGCATATGTAGCATGAGTATATGAGGTGTGAGCATATGTAGCATGAGCTTATGTAGCATGAGCATATGTAGTGTGAACATATGTAGCATGAGCAGATGTAGTGTGAACATATGTAGCATGAGCAGATGTAGCGTTAGCATATGTAGTGTGAGCGTATGTACCATGAGCAGATGTAGCATGAGCATATGTAACACGAGCAGATGTAGCATCTCTTTATGATGATATGTAGTGTGAGCATATGTAACACGAGCAGATGTAGCATCTCTTTATGATGATATGTAGTGTGAGCATATGTAACATGAGCATATGTCATGATTACTGGATAACTCTCCATAAAATGAGACAGCAGGATGTTCTCCATACATGGCAGCAACAACAACTTTTCTTCCTCACTCCTAATCACATGTCACTGAACTAACCAATCAGGAGCAAGCAAGAGTTAAGAAACTGTACTTGATTCATTTAATAGACTTTCTTAACTGCTTGTAAATGTGTAGGTGTAAATACTTGTAACATTGTAAATCGGAGTTCTGTAAACAGAAATTACTCATCTATACTTTGTAAAGGTATTTTTAACCATTTAACTCAAAACCAATGAGTTAAGTTAATTCTAACTCGGATGACTTGGAGTTTCATCTAGTACCTCAATGCTTTTAAGGTGGAAATTTCAATTAGTTTTCAAGAAAAAGAAATATTATTTAATCAGTTAGAGGCAAACATGCTATTATACAGAAAAGCATCAATTGTGTGGGAACCAAATTGATAACAGGAAAAAATAAAGCGAACCTGTAAACTTAGGAAATATGTCACTGGTATCCTCTTTGGACCCTTCTTTTTACATTTTTGCTGATTTGCCCGAATAGCTATGAACAATTCCTGTTGACATTCATAGATATACAGACTGTAAAATGTGATTATTCTCAGGCAAGGCTTGTAAAGGGACGTTTCTAAGTAGATTCATGGACGTTTGTGTGAAGTGGGAACTGGGGATGATAATATTCTCAGGATGTGTGCATTGTACAGAATAACATCAAGGTGTGTTTAATGTCCGTCTGTTCACATTTGAAGGAATTATGACTCAGCGATTTATTTCTTTACTCAAATACCCTAATCAAGTATGTTTGCCTAAGCTCTTCCTCCATCCATTCAAGGAATCACTCATAATAGTGCAATGAGTAAAAATGTCTGTCCTTTCAGTGTTAATTTGCAGGACACCAGCATGGGACCTCAGCTCTGTAAAGTTAATTAAATCTTATTTTTATTTATTTTTTAAATCCAGACCAACTGAAGTAGTTGAGCCAGCAGCAGATGCCTGGTTTCCAACATTCTCGTTTGATCATCTTAATCCGATGTCTGTGTTTAAGCTTTCATCTTCCGCAGGAGAGCTTTGAGCTTTCGACAGTTATCTAAGCAGCTGCTCGTGAGGCAGCCACAATGTTAACGTAATGCTCTGAACCCTGGGAAAACGGATAACCACCTCTCGCTTGGAGACGAGATAGTCCCGAACTTTAAAGTGGCATCAGTCAGGCAGTAGATAGGAGAAGGACCAGTCGGAGGTCTGGATCACAGCACGAGTTGTGAGATGAAATCAAAACTCCATTCGGGCCCCATCCCACGCAGCACAAAAACTCCTCTCATTTTAAATTCGGATTTCAATCAGTGTGAAGCCTTTGATTTAGCACCTACAGGGTGGATTTCGACACAGGGCAGAGGATTAGAGAGTTTAGCGTCAGAGTCACTTTCATAATTGAGCTGTGATTTGAAGAAGTAGACGAACTGGTTTTCTCCTTTCTTTAATCCAAGCTGACAAGATAGGCCCGCACACACTGGCTTTGTGGCAAAATCTACCACGTCCTCCCCTTCAGGAAAGCACCGGACAAATCTGATAGTTATATAGAAATGGCCTTTCGCTGTTGGCTTTGTTTCTACAGGTTTGCTATAAAGAAAAAACACAAAGAACGTTTGTGCTTTCTTATCCCCGAGGTATTATGTCACATCTAAGGACTGGCATGCAGTGGCTCGGCTGGATTATGAAGAATCCAAAGAATTGGCACCAAATTGTCAGAGGAGGCTGCAGGGGGCGGGGGGAGGATGAGGTTTACTTACGATGCTGGTGGAGGACTCTCGGCTGCATCGTGTGCATCTTCCTCCCAACACGTACAAGACAGGACTTCAGCAGTGACAGGTGGGAAATAATTGTCATTGCAATCACGTAACTAGTCTCGAGGTTATGTTATGGTTAATTGATCGGCCTGTAACACAGATAGAGGGGACAGGCCACGGAGAAGCAATTAGGTGTGAAGAAATCTGAATTTATCGCTCCTTTTAGAGCACGTTTTTCTTCCTTTGGTCTAATCGCCCACTTCCATTTTTGTTGTCTGTGTTTCCTTTACAGTGTGGACGCCCTGCTAAGTGGCTGTCACAGCTGTCCAGTCATCTCCTCCTCACATACAACAGAAGACAGAGATAAAAAAAAAAAATTCATTACTAAGGGGCTCCTTGGTCTTGGTTTGGCGATGCACAGCCTCAGCAAGTATCGACCGTGAGGACATCTGGTTTCTGCAGGTGGGGCCATGTGAACAATTCCTGCTTGTTCCCTCGATGGAGGGTCATTGATCACTGCTGGTCTCTGCTGGTTTATCATTCAGCTCCCAATTAAATCAAATGATGCCATCTCGACACTATGTGAATCCTAACTAAGAAGCCATAGTGCTGCGAGCGCCATACTTCACAGAATGACAACAATAGAGTCAATGCAGTGAAGAGTTGATAGATGAGCCACACCAACTAAATAAATCATTAAGTGACACAGTTTAATATTTAAAATGTCGCACGTAAAGCAACGTAAAGCTTCGTATTTTCCTGTAGCCTCCCGAGACCCGAGCTTTTGTTTGCCATGCATTTTAAATTTCTCCTAGCTTTTTGGGATTCTTAGGTCCTGATAAGTCTAGAAACTAAGCCTCGTCTTTGAACAGAGAGTATAGTAGTAGTAATAATACATGAATTGATGTATTGTGCTTTTGCTACCACTAGAAGGAAGAATACGGGTGCCCACGAAAAAAGATAATAGGATTAGATATAGTGTCCACAAAGGAGGACGACTGCTTTTTGTTAAGAAACATGAAGTATACACTGTAGAAAATCTAAAATGTAATGTCCATGTATGTGGACGCAGGGTCTCAAGAGGTTAATCTTGAGTCAGCTAATACAATAAGATGAAACCTAATTTATTTAGAGTTCATTTTATTGTTTAAATTCTTAGTTTTTAAAAAAAATTTTGCATCATTATTACCTCCGCTAAGGAAGTTATGTTGTTGCGACATTACGCAAAAACATAGGAACAGAAGTGATGAAATGATTCAAATTTGGTCAAGATCAGATGATGAAAATCTCTCTTATAATGGGCAAGTGTTATTTTACCAACACAAGGGGGCAACAGTGTTCAGTCTATAGCATCAGTACAGCTGGATTATGCCTTGACAGAGGTTTGTGCTCTCTGACAACTTTCTAGTTTAGACTCAATATGACTTTCCAATCAGGTTATACTGTATGAAGATAAGATCACAGTGTATAATATCATTGACGGGTTTGGTTAGCATTAGCTTAACCTCAGTGCTGCATTAACATTCAGGAACATCTAAATATCTGAATCTCTTTATTTGTCACATACACAATCATACAACATGCAGTGAAAGACTTTTTGCCACAATGTAAGAAAAAGCTGCTATTGTTCAGTGGCTTGCCGATGGACACTTTGCATGTGGACATGGGGATCAAATCCCAAACCTTATGAATAGTCTATGACCCGCCTACCAGCTGAGCCACAGTCACGGCTTAAAAAAATTCTCTCCTTGGAAGCAATGGGATTTTAACCCCCACCCCCAAACACAATAAAGTCTTAATCCAGTGCCTTGGACAGCTCAGCCACACCACCAACAAATACAGAAACTTGGATTAGTAAACCTCATCTTCTTAAATCACAGATGCTGTTAAGTACTGTGAAGTTATTGTGACTGGGATTTGTGAGGGCTGTTGTTTGTGCTGTTGTAAATCCAGACCATAGACTGTTTGTAGAATGGATGAAGCTACCATGACATCACCCATTGGTTTGTGGACATTGTGAAGCCAGTAGTTTGGTATTGGAACGTGGCCATGTTGGTTGTTTGGAGTCAGAAGTGACCATGTTTGGATATGAAGGAAGACTGAGGAGGCGGGTCTGACTCTTTAACCTGAGGACAGTGTCCAGTGTTCATGAGATTTGAGTTCAGTGGCGAATGAGCCTCCAAACCACCTGTAAACCACTGGAGCCGAGACCTGTCAATCACACTAACCCCGCCCCTGAGTTGACTTCAGAAAATGACATCAGAATGACTTATGTAACAAATTTATTGATGAGTATTTCATGATTGAAAGTGAGGATTTTTTTTTTAATTGAAGTCAACTAGAACCAGAGATTTTTGAGAGCCATCATCTAGTGGGCATTGGGGGTATTGCACCTGTTTGCACTTCCACATTATGAGACCTGGTTCCTTCATTCATTTACATATACTGGCTCTGATCCAGACATAAATGAAGGATCTTGTTAAAATGCAAGCACTGCACTGAAGCACCTGAGTATGAAAACTGTTTGAAAAAACCTTGAATTATTCTGAAAAAAAAAAAGGTTGTGTGCTTTAAATGCAATGCAAACCGTTTAAGCCAGAATGATGCACAGAAATGACGTAAATGTCTCAAGCTGTTGCTCCAGGAGAACAAAACAGGTTCTTCTAAGACCTTAAAGCTGTGACCACTCCTTCCATTGTCCAGCCTCCATCATGTCAATACATTCAGCCTTTGTTGTTTTTCTTGTGTTTGTTCTTTTTCAGATGTACAGCACACAGTTACAGCAGCGTGGTGTTGCAGCACCTGGGCGTCAGGGATAGAGTAGAACTGCATTGATTTGAAATATAAGTGATTCATGTCAATGTACTGGAGGCTGCTGATGAATGGAAAGCATTTTTTTTTCTACCTTTAATAATCAGATTATTTAAAACCAGAACCCAACCACAGGATCCCACATTGAAAAAATTACATGAACATTTTTTGTGTTATTTACTGTTGATATGACACCATAAAAAAATGGTAAATGGTAAATGGAGTACATTTATATAGCGCTTTCATGACCTTAGCTAGGTCCCAAAGTGCTTTACAAGGCAACTCATTCACCCATTCACACACACACTCACACACCAATGGCTACCAAGCTGCCATGCAAGGTGCTAGCCACCATTGGGAGCAACTTAGGGTTCAGTGTCTTGCCCAAGGACACTTCGACATGTGGACAGGAGGAGCCGGGGATCGAACCCACAATGATGAGCCATTGTGATTTCTAGTGATCCCATGTATGTAAGAGTGTTGGGTGTTTTTAAGGATGTCTTTTCATGATCTCAAATGAACTAAAACAGTATTATTATTACCGATATTATGTGTTTTACCTAAACCATCTCGCCACATAGTTCTCACTTTTCTTCCTGGTGTATATGAGCGAGTTCAGCTCATATGAGCATTAAAAGCAAATATCTCAAGAGAAAACTTTGAAATATCACCTGACTGAATATTCCTCTATATTCTTTGGTTGCTCCGATAACCTTTTAGTGCTTATTGTCACTTCCTGGGCTCCACAGAGATTCACATGCACCTACAGAGACTTCACATTTGTATTCAGATCCGTCCTCAACCGTTATCTCTGTGCAGCTCGGAGTTGGGCTGCATTGTGTGACCAGATCAACCCTATTCTATGTGCAACTCGGACACCACACCCGGTTGTTTCCAAGCAAGGCTGCAACACACACACACACACACACACACACATGCACGCTGATATAAAAGCTGCTGGGTGAGATTAGATGACAAGCACTGGTACACAGTGGCCATGTTGACTGAGCCCCAGAAATAAACAGATAGTCTGACCACTATCTCACACACATGGTCATGTTCCCACTGAGTTTGATACAATAAACCTTCCACAAGCTTCGTTGCTTGAGCTTCACCCTCTGTCTTTATAAAAATACTAAACATGATTGAATACCAATGTACAGAATGGCGGCGCTGTCCAAGATTGGAAGAATACACCAACGCAAGCAACTTAGTAAACAGTCCACTTTCACACAGAGTAATCCAGCCCTCTGTTATCTGCACATCAAATTGACTTGAAATGGAGGCCACTTGATAATAAATTGCATGAGCACTGAAGCAGCTCTTATCTAACAGGTGTGGCGGCAGCAAACTGGAGGAGAGAACAGCTGGATGATAAGAGGAGCCTCGTGCCGCTGACCTATCCTGCGTAACAGAGTGGACCGTCCCCCGAGGTGATGGTGTCAGCTTCTCTCCATCAGCTATCATGCCGAGAGCTCTCAACGCCACAACAGGCCGATGCTCAATCCACACTGACGTGAGCATCCATGCGACTGTGCTATAAATGGGGTTTGTATGCACTTGAGTGTTTCTATCCAGGAATCTGAGCGGAGGACCAAATCCAAAATTCATGACTTCTTTAGAGGTTTTTTTTTTCTGTATTGACGAGCTGCTGGAGGAAAACAAATCTTTGGCTGCTTAAACAAAGTTAGGATTTGTCTTGAAGCAATCAGTTGACAGTCGTCTGCCGGGAAATAGTCAATATTGTCAGTCAATACATCTTTTAAATAATTTATCACAGACATCCTCCACCTCCTCTGGTGTCTCCTCACAGGACTGTCAGCCGCCATGTTCAACATGTTCACTTGGTTTGATTATAAACAGATGAGAGATAGAGATTGTTACTGAAGGTAATTCATAGAGTATGTGACGTTTTTAATAACTAAATTTTAAAACAATTTTTCTTTTCCTAGAGCGATTTACTGTACATTATTTCGTAATTATTTTAGTTTTTTTAATTCTACTATCCAGTAGCTACTTGTAGCTTTGGTTATTGATATTGACCAGCTATCCAATATTTAACTCACAAATCCATATTTCACTGTTAGCTAACTACTTTAAACTCTTTTCAGTTACTGTTAGCTCACTGTTTAACTATAACCATTAACTATTTTAACTTCTTTATCCATTACTATTAGCTAACCCTTTAAACTGTTTGTGATTTATTTTTATCTAACTGCTTATCCATTACTTTTCGCCAACCATTACAACAGTTTGTCTGTTACTAGTAGCTAACTGAGTGAACTGGTTATCCATTATGGTTAGCTAACTATTTAAACCATTTAATCAGTACTTTTAGCTGTCTATTTAAACTGTTTGTCCACTACTATTAAAATTTTTTACCTATTATTGTTAGCAAACTATTTTATCTCTGTTTATTTCTTTTAGCTAACTGTTCAAACTGTTATCCGTTACTTCTAGCTAGCAAACGTCACTGATGAAGTCAACTTAATAAACCTCGTTTCTAACGTACTCAGCAACTCGTTTTAGTAAAACACACTTGCTGTTACCACCTGTAACCAGAGGGGTCGCCAAATCAACCAGCTTTTATGTCTTTAAATCCACATTGCATCACACACACAAAGTTTAACAAAACCCCCTAAAAGAACATAAATGATGGGGATTAGTGTTTGCCTCACTCTGCATTTAAAGTCCCTTTTAAAGCTTGCTCCTTTCAGAGTTTGCAAATGTTGCACAGGAGATAAAGCGCTCTGACTGGGATGGATAATGTGTCCGGGCACATCAGTGACGAGTCGTCTCATTCACACCAACGCCAGCTGAATTACTGCACACAACTTGATTCACTGCCTTCTCCAGGCTTTCATCCATCTTCGGTTTGTCCCGCTCCCCCCTTTCCCTTTGTGTCTAATGTACCTTGTTTTGCTCAATTCTTCACTCCGACTCCTGAATGGAAATACCAGGCAGTGTAGTGAATATTTATGACTGCAGATTGCCACATGCAGAAATCTGTCTTTTCATCCCCCCCTCTGCTGTCTTCCTCCACTCTCTGTATATGTTAAGATAATACCACCATCTTTTCTGACTGCATCTCACACTGCATGCATTTGATGCTGCCGTGTCATGCTTGTGTTGTGCCTCACCTCCTGTCTCACGCCATTATCTGCTGAAATTTGAGCCCCCCAAATTAATTGTACCTGCTTCTTTGATTTGCCAGCCAGCTGCTGTATAATTAACGCTTCAGGTGATACTGAGGGGAGGAAACACGTAAGGAGAATGTTTCAGATTAGGAGGTAATTAATTGGACGGGTGAGGACAAGCAGAGCGCCTCCAAAGATATACGCCGGTTTATTCCTAACGAGCACACTGTGCAGGTTATAGTGCTGGGGGATTGGCAGGGTGGGTGTGGGCTTTATTCTGCTGTTTGTAGACTGTGACCTCTGACTGACAAGTGTACTGCAAACATTCATTAATCCAGGAGTGAAGCCTTTAGAGATCAAATTTAACACATAAATGCATCCAATTATGGCAAAATATCAAATAATGGGCTTTATTCATCTTTATAGGACACTAGGGAGCTAAATGCAGATCCCACCAGTGGAGATGGAGCTGATTGGCCACAGATCCCTGCCAGCAAATGGACACTCTTTAAGCAGCCCTCTGTCCCTGAGGCAGTTGAGTCAGAGCCGAACAGAGAATATGAGCCTCATTTGCCCTCCTACATCTCCCAACCCCCAAAACCCCAAACCCCACATCCACAGTGCTTGGCATCAGACCTGCACTCCCTGTGCGCAGAAATAATGAAAGAACAATCTCATGCTTAATGCAGGAAGCCTGGTTTGGGATGCGCATAGCAGGCAGATTGTAATGACAGACTGGTGTGTGCCACTAGAAACCAAACAGACAGGAGGAATAATTGCTGATTTGGCTTCTAATTGGATAAAGACTGGCTCTGTCTTCTCAGTTTTTATTCATTCTTTCTCACTTGCGCACAAATCAACCAACTTAGTTTCTATTTAGAACATTTTTGAGTAAGTGAATGTTGAAAATCTCACTTTTTCTTAAAACAACATTAAAATCATTGTATTTGGGTATTCAATGAAGGGGGGAAGTAATAGAAGCAGAAAAGCGCGCAAAACACTAAATTAAGATTTGCGGGGTTTGGTGAGGTCTCAGGGTGGCACCATGTGGAGCGCATGGAGGAGAATCTCACATACATTTGTGTTTTGTTGTAACAATTTGTGTAATAGATGTGAAAACTAGTTTCCTTTTAATAAGAAAGTGTTTACCTCACCACCCCGTACATAACGAGGACGTTGCCGAGAAGTCCCACCACGCAGATGACGGAATAGAGCGCCGTGATGGATATGGCTATGATGATGCCCCCGGCGCTCCTCACCGGGCTCTGCTGCTCGGTGTAGTTCTGCAGCATCAAGCCGCTCTCCTCGTACGGAAAGGTGACATTGAAGGGGATGACGGAGTAAAGGTCGGACAGGGAGAGCTGAGCTCCGGGGACCGTGTAGGACTCCATGCTGCCGCGGCGCTGTCCACTCTGCGCACGGTGCTGAAAAACTTGCTCACAGCGACGGAATTGTTTGAACTGAGGAGGTGGCAGAGAAACCGGGTCCGACTGGAGAGGGGAAAAAGTGACACAGAGCGCGCGCGCTGAGGAGTTTCCAGAAAACGCGTCGAAGTAGAGAGAGAGCCTCTGCGTAAAGGAGTTTCTAGCCAGATGGAGGAGGAGAGTGTGGCACCTTGCGCAGCTTTCAGCGGTGTCTGCGCGCTCTGGCACTGTGGACATCTCTTATATTCTCCGAGACCCCCACCCCACAGCCCGACAGCTCTTTTATAGCCGCGCGTCGACGTCAAGGCTGCGCAATTAGACGGTCAGGGGAGGCAACGGGGAGGATGGCAGGGTGATGGATGACCTTACAGAAGGAGTCCTCGTGTAATCTTGTGCTTTTAGTCTTTAAACCAGAAAGAAAAAATGCTTCTAATCTCACAAATACTAAGAATAATAGAAGCAAAGCAAGTCTGTGACACCGGAGCAGATTCAGCCGCTGTGTGCACGTGGCTGAGGTGTCTTATTACAAGCTGTGAAAATCAACCCAGGTGCCAATAAACAAGTGCAAAATCGATTAAATCTCAGTTACAGGCGCGTGTGACCGAGATTTACAATGTTGCGGTCAGAAAGGCAAAATCAGTAAACACAAAGTAACAACAAAGTGTATTATAAGGTAGTACTACAACTAAAGTGTGGTGTTAAAAAGACGTGATTTAGAGCTGCTTGGCACAGCACTTGTTTTTTTATGAGCTGAAGAAGCTTTTTTTAATAACTGCTAAAACGTATTTACCACCTTTAATTTCTTTTTTGGCAACTTGGAGGTAGTGAAAGTGTGAACTATACTGTACTATAGATAAGTTTCTGATATCTACAGTATATATACATATATATTTTTGTGCTGTTTGCATATAAATTGTGTGATTGTTGGCACTGTACCTGAAAGTCTCCTACAAAGAGATGGAGCACCTGCTGCACTTTCTGTTTATGCTTTTATTTTTAAATTATATTCAGCTTATCTGCTTTTACATTTGTAATCAATTGCACAGGAAGTTCTTCAAAATTAAAGAGAAAATAAATGTATGAGTAAAAAGATATTTTAAAAGAAGCTATTCATCTGCACTCTAAATGCAAACAAAAAGAAAAAAGAGAGACAGACCATGACCCTGATGGACTCAATGCAACAGATGATGTAGAGATGGATGTAGACAGAATAATAGTAAACTGTGATAAAAGATTCAAGTACTTTTTTTTTTAGCATAACATGAAAATGACACTGGTGATACCTTTTAATCCAACATAGTGTAAGGTTTGGATGATGAAGACCCTTACACAGATTGAAACTATAAGCCACTGACGTGCAGGGAGTGATGGGAAGTGAAGCAACAATCACACAGGGGATGTTGTGAGAGCTCTGACATATATTTCATTTTTCTTTCCTGGTGTCCACAAATACATTTCTCCACCTCTCACCAACAGCAGACGGGAAGGTCAAAACAAAGTCCCAGCAGATTTCAGCAGTTCCCTCAGACTTTCAGCAGATACATGAACCTGACCTCTTCTCTCTGACACCCCCGACTGCCTCCATCCCTGCTATTTAAACCTATTGACCCGAGTGCTACACTGTTATCACACACATAGTTTTTCAAACACATCTTCCATATTCCTTATTTTGTGGTTTTTCCCCTAAAAATGTTACTTTTCAAATCCTATTTTACTGAATCTAGGGGATCACTCTTTGACCTATCTATCTATCTATCTATCTATCTATCTATCTATCTATCTATCTATCTATCTATCTACACTGTGTTTTTCTAGCTCTGTTTTTGGTCTCAACCATCTCCTCAGGAAAATGCCTGGTGCTTCAGCCGAGACAAACTCTACTGTACACTACCTTCTTAGCACCAAACATCAGGCAGTTAAACTCTAATTGTGGTTTATTTCACCCAGGAGCCAATAATGTGGCTCTATGGATCGGGCTAACTGTTCACTTCGAAATTACATTCAAATTATAGATGATTACTATGGAGCTCTTTGTATGAAATTACATTTTACGGCGGTCTGTTTGTGCTCAGTTACAGCTGCCGGGAGAAGAAGGAACATACACGCCACAGAGCGAGGTTTGTGTGTTTGTGATCTTGTTCAGGATGAACTTCACCTGCTGCCCTTTGTACAGCAACATGAGGACATGTTTGTGAGACAAGATCTAACTGAAGAATTGGTTTGTGGTTGTCTGATGCTGAGATGATGAGTTGGCTTTTTAATGTGGAGACTATTACTTCAGTGAGATTTATAGACCAGGCCTAGCGCTGGAGACAGAGTACACTGTATCTAATATTAGAGTATATTTCTACTGTGCTGATTGAATGGTTTGAATCTGCACTCTGTGAACTTGTGGAGCTGCAACTTATGATTTATTATAGCTTTTGGTTTATTGTTAAATGTATGTAGGTCAGATTGGCTGGGTAGCAGAATAAAAAAAATAAATGTGTTTCTAGCTGTGTTTATGATCATGCAAATACGACCATTGGACTGATTTTGGAGATATGTAAATATTTGCCCTACACAGCCAATAGGAGTACTCCTTCCTTAATCAACAATGAATGAGATCACAAATATTGCTCCCGATACCTCGTGTTTAAATCCTACAAACAGTAAAAACCGCACCATGCCTTGGTTTGTACAGTGTCAAAGTTGTGTCATAAAACTAGGGGTGCCAAGGTAGCGCGTTAATTGAGATTAATTAATTACAGACATATTTAGCGTGTTATGTTTTTTTAATCTCGATCTAGTTTTTAATCTGTAACTTAACTGTCTCTATGCGAGTTGCCTTTTTAAATCCGTTTTATGCTTTGGGCTGTTTGTGCTCGAGGTGTTGTGGGTGGGAGGGTCAGTCACACCCTGAAGTGGACCCTGATTGGCTCTCATTGTGTTTAGCATAAGCTGATAGGCTCCCATTGTGGTTGGGAGAGCAAAGTGAGGAGACAAGAGGAGACGTGAAGATGGAGGAGCATCTGAGAGTTGTCGGTCCAATGAATGGGAATATTTCAGAAACACCCCGACGGCACCATTGATAAAGGTGGAGTGATGCTTTCTTTGTATGAAGGAGTTAGCTTACCACTGGAGCAGCTCAAGTTTAGCTACCACATCAATACAACCCAGCTACAGCTAATGTTAGCAGTGAAGACATTAGCAATTTAGCGAGTCATAGCAAAGCTCTTCATCAAACTAAACTCGAGGATAACACCTGTCGCAGAGCCTGTCGTAAATACAGGTCAATATAAATGGAGAGGACTGCATCTGTTCAAGTCTGTTAACCCTTTACCTCCGAGTGTAGCCCGTGCTACATCTGCACATGCGTCTTTGGATTACCGTAATTACGTCACAGTTTGCGCAATTGGAAAAATTCCAATAGTTTCTGAGAGCTGAGATGTTGCAGTTTTCAGTGAATATAGTGTCATTACGGTAATTTCACCAGCGTCTCTCCCAGAAGCCGGAAAAACAGCTGATTTACTACATAACACCTGTTGTAAGAGGGTAATAACAATGATGATGAAGCAAGAACAGCAGAAAAACACAAAAACAGATTTTGAGTTTAGAGTTTTATTGAACAAAAACACTGCAACTGCACGTGAATGGTAGATTTTGCTGTTAAATTTTCATTTTAAATCGAAATAAGCAGAAAAAGTCCAGGTGGAAACTTGGAGGCTCAAGTGGTAAAGGGTTAAAAAGGGTAAAAAAAAAAGACTTTACAAAGCCCCTTTGTTATATATCAATCTTTTGATCTGCCATAATAATTTAATACATTTAAATGAAAATACCTCAGGTTGAGGGCTTTTCTCATCAATTTTTTGGTGATATTAAAAAATAGAGATTAATTAGATCAATTAATTACAGCTCATAATTAATTAATCTCACAATTTTTTTAATCTCTTGACAGCACTATGACAGAGACGGCGACAATAAGCTCGTCCTCCATTTCTGCTCCTCGGTAAATCGGGGAATCTCGACACTGTTTGGATCTTTTGCTCAAGTTTAAGCTTCATCAACTTGCAGGACACAAATTCTCAAGAATTCACATTTACTTGAGTCTTTACTTTCACTTATGACTTATGTAACTGTGTCACAGGAGAAATCACCACTTTACAAAGGTTTGTCTGTGTGCCTCTGTGTCTGGCATACATCATTTTATAACTGACATGGTGCTGGGGGGAACTTAGCAACTAAATCACACTTGTTATCTGAGTAATGTGGGGGTTGGAGGATGTACCATCCTGACACCTCAGTGGGTCCCAGGTACAGAGACACACATATATAACCTCTTTGTCTTTGCTTTTTCCTCTGAACATCATCTGACTTATGGTTGTGACTTGCTGGTGCTCCATCTTGGAAGATTATAGCTTAAAAAAATATTCAAAGGACTCTGAGGTTTCAAGATTTTACTTCTCACCGAAACAGAAAACAAAAACCTCCAAAACACAGCTTTACAGTCAGATTGAGAACAAGCAATCAGCTTCCTGGAGCGACCATTTTAAAGCCAGCAGAGTTACTGGGTTGTTTTCCAGCTGGTTCATTGTACATATTGTCTTGTGCACTGTGGTTTGTCTGCATGTGTGAGACTGATTTGCTGGAACCTCAACAGCTCAACACAATGGCTCCTATGACAATGGTCACAGGTCAAACAAAGTTACAAAGTGAGTAAAACACAGCTGGACTCTAGCTGCACACTGCTCCAGACTAACACTTATACAAGTAGTGCAAATTGTCTTTGTGATGACTCCTGAGGTCCTCTTGGGGTGTTGCTTGGTGTTGGCCTGTTTCCCAGCATGCTCTGCAAGGATTGATTAGGGTAATCTGGGACACCTGTGGCACTCAGGAGCTCCTCGCTGCAGGTCAGTCGCTCTCTTCCTGTTTCCCTCCACAGGTTGAAGACATCTGTGTTTGGTTATGTTTGCATTAGTTGATCCTTTTATTGTGTTTCACACTCTGAGAACAGTTGCACCAATATCCTCTCACTCATGCACACCATGCACCACTGATTCACTGACTTCCACAGAAAAAATATCCTGTTTTAAGCATCAATGTCTTTCCTTTTGTTGTGGCCACATGAGCCAGGTCATAACACATAATTTAAACA
>OOFC01042912.1:0-20041 GCA_900323345.1 Pseudochromis fuscus
GTTTTTTTTATGATGCAAGTTTCAAAGATGGATTTTTTCATATTCTGGATCATATTATCTGAAATTATTCCTTCATCTGGATCAATCTTTGATATATTGTAGACCATGTTAGAAACTTGTCCTGTATTTTTTTTCAAAGTGTCTTGACCATTTTTGGTGGAGTCATATGCAGAAATGTGACATATGGTCCTATCTCCCAATGTTAAAGAATCCTTCAAAAGATTCCTGGATCCAGACGGTGATCCGGATCACTTCCAAAATCTAATCATTTGTTCCTTATCCCCATCTGGACAATCCCTGAAAATGTCATCAAAATCCATCTGTAACTTTTAGAGTTATTTTGGAAACCAACAGACAGACAAACAGACAAACCCCGTCAAAAACATAACCTCCTTGGTGGAGGTAATCATGTGTTCATGGTTAATACCTCGGACTGTGAGTTCTTATTCAAAAGTCGGGTATCCGTGGGACAACATGGGTGAAAATTTTATATTCAACCTGTATTGACCTAATGGCCAATGTGGAAGTGCAAAAAAGTGCAATACTCCCAGCAGCCACTAGAGGCAGACGTCATTAACTAAAGTAGGGGTGTCAAACTCATGCCATGGAGGGCCGAGACCCTGCAGGTTTTCTTTCCAGCCGGCTCCTACAGCAGGTGATCTTGATAATCAGCACCTCCTTCAATTTGAGGGAAGCAGCTAATCAGTGAGATCAGCTGCTGGAGAGATGGTTGGAAAGAAAACCTGCAGGGTCTCGGCCCTCCATGGCACGAGTTTGACACCTGTGAACTAAAGTCAACTCTTCTCAGTGATCTGGTTCCATCTGACAATCCTTTCATCATAAAGTAGATATTAGACTTCAAAAACATTAACATTTAGAGGAGTGGTTAGCTTGATTGGCAGGTCCCCAGTGCTGAAGTCCAGTGTCATGACCTTAGGTTCAGGGTTAGACCCGCCTCCTCGCTCCTCCCTTCACACACACAGACTGACTCAAACCTGGAATATTCACATCAAAACGTTGCAGTTTGAAGTGTCACCAGAAAAGAAAACACTGTCATCTTGTTAAATACCTCAGTGCTGCACCAGCCCATCAATTTAACCAAACTGTGCTTTCCACTGGTGCCTACTTGTCTGAAATTGCTTTCTGGCTTCTTCTACATAATAAATAAAAGCAGAACAAGCCCGCCCGGCCCCGGCCGGGGAAACAGCCCCGGTCAGTGTACCAGAATAATATCCAGGCCGCAGCAGGAGCAGGAGGCCAGGGGCGTTCACTCGCTCTGCAGTGCATCATGTCTGACCTTCAGCCTGCCAAGCACCCGCTCCCTCACGTTTACCCCCGAGGACCCACGCCCAAAAATAGACTGTAGTCTGACACATGCAAACATATCACTACTGCGCGCATGCATGCATTATATGTAGACATCACACACACACACACACACACACGCTCACACTCACTTTACTTCTCGCTTTTCACATCACGCTATCTTTAGTCCCTGATGTTCCAGCTGCACTCTGCGCTGGGGTTGTCTTACTTTATCGCCCAATACATGAGTCACACTATCAAACACATCACACTCAAGTGGGACGGACAGTGTCCACTGGAGCAGGTCAACTTTTCACATACTTACAGCGATCCATCAGCGCTAATGCATCGCTAAGTGGACCAGCTTGGGAAATCTTTCCAGTGAACGACTTGTGTGTAACTTTTATATTCATGGGGGTGGAACGCAGTATTTCTCACTACATTACAAAAACCTGGTCTCCCTGCTGTACACAGTATTTTGAGTGTCTGGTTCTGGTCAGATAAACCTCGAACACACTGCCCTCACCATGTGTGTAGGTGCAGTTTCACTCCCGTTAAAGACAGCTAGCTCAGAGGCTAATGTGGTTACTAGCAAACTAATCAAAGATCAATAACTTCAGCAAATTACAAATGAATAAACACAAAACACTCAGAGAGCTCCACCAAGTAATATCCAGCTGCACTGATGCTATAGACTGAACACTGTTGCCCTCTTGTGGTGAAACAGCCACAATACAGCCAACAAACGCAAAAACATAAAATCCAGGATATAAAAATGGTTGAAGTTAACGTGACGTCACCTGTTCATTTGAAGCCGGGAGTTTGGCATTTGATTGTCCTCATGTTGGAGCGAGAAGTGACCATATTTGGACATAAAGGGAGGAGTCAGGAGGCGGGTCTGACCCTTGAAGCCGAGGACACTGACCAATGTGTATGAGCCTGGAGTTCACAGTCAATGAGCCTCCAACCCACCTGTAAATCACTGGTCACCAGACCTGTCAATCAAACTAACCACGCCTCCAAATATGGCTCTTTTGAGGCCTGAATTCATTTCAACTGGATCACATTATATATCTTTTGACCATTATTAATATAAACACATTGATCATGACATAATCAGCTCAGGATACACCTGTAAAAGACAAAGAAATAATCTGGTGTCCTATTGGCTGCAGGATAAAAACCATTGTGCTGTTTGAAGCTTGCAGCTGCTACTTGCTTGATTGCACTGGTTATAGATTGAGGAGAGCTCAGTCTGACAGCAGCAGTGGCGGCGCTGAAAGCTTCGCTCCGTGCTGATTAGGGCTGATATACACTGGGCACTGTAAGGGACGACTTATAATGGCTTCTCTGACCTTTGTCTTGACAAGCACAGAAACCACTTTAGCTTGTTATTTTCCCCGCACACACCTTCGTCTGCAACTTTGTGGCTCTGTGTGTGTGGCTGTTTTCTGTAGGTGCTCCACGGCAGATAATGAATCACGTCAGGATCGGGAGTCACGCTGGTCGTGCTGCAGTGTTGCACAGAATAAACACTCGTTGCAACAGTGTTAACTGTTGTGTTAAACATTACTCATTGAAGAGCTGTCGGAGAAGCTGTTTCCAAGTCGAATCCAAAATGATTCATCACAGAGTCAGCACAGTTTTATCTCGACAACCTTCACAGGGTGTTTGTTGGTGTGTTTGATGGACAAAAATCATTTTTAGGTAATATTAATATCCAGGGTTTTATGTTTTTCTGTTATGTTGCTAACAGAGGAACAGAAACGCAGGAGAAAACAAGCGAAGACAATTCATCTTTAAGATCCTGTAAGAGCACCATGTTTTTTACATTTTGCTGCCAACTTCAACTTTAATCTGACTTACAAAAAGATACATGCAGAATTTATTTTATTTCTATTTAACCAGGAAGTCCCATTGAGATTAAAAATCTCGATAGATAGATAGATAGATAGATAGATAGATAGATAGATAGAGTCCACCTTCCTCCCCATCACAGACACGCATTTGTGGATCAGTTTGTCCAGCCGAGTCCTGTCCTGTGTGGTCAGTCGAGAGACCTGGTCAATAAAAAAATAAAAGCCTAAAAAATAGGCTAAAGCCTGTTAGAGCCTGATATGTAACAACGACCCAAAATGTAACAACGACCTGCATTGTTATTTAAAAAATGGATTAAAACCCAAAATGTAATAACTAGTCAATAATGTAACAAAAGTGCTGAGTATGAAATGTAATTTTAAAAAATGTAATAAAACCCAAAATGTAAGAAGTTGTTACATTTTGGGTAAAGTTGTACTTCTTGGGCTCAGCATCTTGTTACATTATTGACCAGTTGTTACATTTTGAGTTTTGTTACATTTTTTGTTTTTAAAATACATTTCAGGCTCAACACTATTGTTACATTGTTGACCAGTTGTTACATTTCTGGTTTTATTACATTTTTTTAATAATAATTTGGGTCATTGTTACATATCAGGCTCTAACAAGCACAAAAATAAAAAATAAAAGCCTACAAAATAAAAGCCTCTTTAAGATTTTAATTAAGAGACAAATCATTTCAATACTATGGAAGATGATTTGAATCATTATGGGGTGCGGTGCAGCCCTGTTTTAGTCATGACAACTCATTTGTACCTTTGTAAATGGATAATAAAACACACTGAGTGGACATACAGGCCTGAGCTGAACTTCCTAAAGAAACTATAAGCACCTTTAAGGCATCTTTTCATTCTCGCTGAAAGCTGGTCAGGGGAACAAAATACTGCAGATAAAAGCAAAAGTGTGCCACTAGGTTTTACTTACTTCTCACTAATGCAGAAGAAAGGAAAAGGCTTTTACAGCATGATAAGAGCTTTTTATAAATATAGGGGCACATGTCTCTCTCTCCGTGTCCCTCCCTCCCTCCATCCCTCTCTATAAGAGCACAGTGTGATTACAGGAACAGCCCATCCTCCTGCATGCAGGCCTCTGAGAACAGAAGGTAATGTCAGTGTTGGGAGAAAGCCAAGAGCCCAAAGAAACAAAAATGTAGGTTGCCATGTCCCTGTTCTTTGCTGAAGATGTCGACAACAAATTGAGAGATGTCAAGTTTTTCAGCACTTCCCCAAAAAAGCTGAAATTTCCCAGTTTTAAAATAAGTGCGGAGAATCAAGCGGCACCGCTACCAGCCAAAAACAACCTCATAAAGTCCTTGTTTGTGTTGCGAAAATATCAGAAGTTTTTTTTTTACCTCATCCCCTCTCGCTGTCCTCATTTTGGAAAAAAAAAAATGCCCAAGAAGTTCTATTTTTAGCCAAAGCTCATTTAATTGAAATGTATGGAGAACACTCTATTGACATGTTGTGACTGAAGGGTGTGTGGGTGGCATTTCCACTTAAAAGCTGGAGTGTGAATCGTAATGAAGTGAGGAGGCAAAGGGAGGGAAGGGGGCGGACTTCACCGCTGGGAGCAACGGGTGTACAAACAGCAAACTCACAAAGCAGGAGTGATTCATTTAAAGGGATTTTGTGCATGCGCCAGATTTAGCCCCTCTGCTTTGCATTTATAACCACAGAGAGGATAGATACAGGAGACTAGAGAGAGAGAGGGAGAATATTAAAATAATTCAGGAAGGAGAGGAAAGTTAAGCAGGAAGTTGGTGTATTGTGGTCAGAAGAAGGAGACAAAGTGGTTACATAAGCTTTGAGATGCCAGGAAAGAGAGAGAGATGGATCTGAAGACATAAATAGACGAGAGAGGGAGATGTAAAGATGTTGGATCATGTTCAGCAGGTTTGTTTATGGTGTTGGTGTCTGAAAGAAGAAACCATTTATATCATTTTATCATGTTGTACTGATTATTAGAGTCTGAAGGACGTTTTATTTTGAAAAACGACCAGATATGACATATCAGATACTCAAAAAATAAGCCCTCAAACTAGCGGAAATTAGTCAAAAACAACTGTCGCCCCTCGATGGGCTCATGTCGCTGCAGAGAAACAAGCTCAGCATCATGGTGAGTTGGATTTTTCATGCACTTAACATTTGTTTTTATGCCGGTTGTGTTATTTTATTTTTGCTGTATTTATCTGCTGCACCTTGAAGGCCGATCCGTGAAAATAATGCCGACATTAAACCAGACCGTGGTGCAAAAAAACACCCCAGGTATAGAAGTTTCTTAGTACACCTGTTGTGTATTTATGGTCCAATCAAATTCCTCCAAAAGTTTTGTCCCGCCTCCATTTCCCTCTTTTTGCCAGAAATACATCACGATACAGAAGTTACTCTTCAAAGGCAACTGTAGGTCAACTTTAAGACCCAAACAGGTCAGGTTACTTGTTTTTTGTTAATTTCCTAAAATATTTAATGATACAAAAATGAGAGAAGCAGGTGAGCCATTTTTTTGTGTAGAAATACATCACGACATGAGAGTTAGATACTCTCAAAAGGCTGCTTCACTGTGACTTTAACAGAATATATACAGCATGTGTGTACATGGGCACCGATCTATAAGTGAGCATGAATACCACATTGCACGAGGACTATATGTACTGAATATGCACAGACACATGGACAGAAACTGAGTCGTGTTGTAATCTGCTGCTCTGCATTCATGTTCCCTGGCAAATAAATAAGCAAGTGTGTGTGCATGTGTGTGTGTGTGTGTGTGTGTTTGTGTCTTTGCGGTTGAGCAATCAGCAGCACAGCTTGAGACAGAGACTGGACTTCGACAGACAGGAGCAGAAGCTGTGGATGACACCGTGCACGTGTTGCTGGGTTCTGAATCCTCAACGGGCTGACACACCGAGCAGGATGACTCAAACTGGCACAAACACCAACTCACACACACACACACAAGCTACAAAAATATGACCCAGAAAAGTGAGTCTGCAGCGTCTCACCCTGTGTACGTCCTGTTCGAACACAGCCTCGTGGACACCGCACGCAAACAGCGCCGTGGGAAGGTCGCTGAGATCCATCATCTCCTCCGCCGCGCCGTCGTGATCGCTCTCTCCAAACACCATGTCCTCTTCCTCCTCCTCGTCCTCCTCGGGGTCGCTGCTGTAGGCCTCTGAGCCGTTGCTCCAGGCCTTGGAGCTCTCTCGCAGCATCCTGAAGCCTTCAAAGGAGGCTGCTGACTGGCAGGTGGGGACCACAGAGGCTGGGGAGCTGGGGAGAGGGGAGGTCGAGAGGTTAAAAGCTGGGAGATAAAATGCTGGCTGGATGTTTGTGGGAAACAGTGGAGATGTAGGGTGACAGTGAAGATTACTGTGAGTGTTAGCAATGACACCTCAGTGGACAGGAAGGAAAATGAAAGAGATGAAAGATCAAGAGAAGCAAAGCAAATGATCCTTCTTCTTGGTTCAGTTGTATCTGGGTGTCAGCTGGTGACTCACAGATAATGTAGCATCTGCTCCAGGTCAAAAATCTTTACAGAGTCACCTCATTACCATAAATTCAAAGTTGATAGATCTTATTTAATGTTTAGTTTTACTCCGTTTACTGATGCAAAGTCCATTGAGTTGCACTTTCTGCATTAACTGTGACTGTAAAGTTGAAAGCTTGGAGCAAATTTGACATTTATTCTTCAAAAATTATATACACCCTAAAAATGTTCAGTTGTTTTAATCCAGAACTGGGTAAATATTGGACTAACTACAAGCTATAACAGGGGTACTCAATCCTGGTCCTCGAGGGCCGCTATCCTGCATGTTTTAGATGTGTCCCTCTTCCAACACCTGATTCAAATGATCAGGATCGTTATCAGGCTTCTGCAGATGATGAGCTGATCATTTGAATCAGGTGTTGGAAGAGGAACACATCTACAACATGCAGGATAGTGGCCCTCAAGGACCAGGATTGCAGAGTCCTGGATTAAAAACTAGAGAAAGTTGGGCTAAAATGGCAAAATGTTGAGTGAAATCCATAAAATCTTGAGGACAGGCAACAATATGCTGAGAAAAATCACAAAAATCTGGAAATTCTGGAACAAAATAGTCCATGTTACTGGTTTAAATTAATCCAGCATGGTTAAAACGATATTAGAGGCATGTACACACCTATCCCAATACTACCCTGGTCTGTCCCAGGTGATAATACTCCTTATTCACCCTGGGTCACATGTTCTGGTGTCTTTAACATCTGGTGATGTGAGTGGTGAAAAGTAGGATCCATCCAGACACACTGAGGTAAACCCATCAGGCAAACAATAAGGGTTTAATTAACAAAACTTACTTAAAAAATAAAAAACTTAAAACGTTGCACAAACTGGTGGTATAATAATAAACAAGTGTCAAATGAGAAAAATACTCACACACAAAATAATGTGATTACCAGACAGGTGAGCAACCAAACAGCAGAGAACACAGGAAGACTTAACATAATACACAAATAAGGTGCTCCTACAAAATAAAACAGGAAATGACATGGAGACAGGCGAGAGACAGAGAGTGAAACACTGACAGAAAATAGATAAACTGAAAGAAATAAATTCCAACAAACTCATAGATCCTCAACTCACTCTCTGTTCCCTAATAATCCTTTAAGTATTATTTTTAGTAGTTGAAAACAAATTGGAGATTTCCCGCCTTCATAAAAATTTAATCATCATTACCTAGTGTTAAATTGGAGAGGAAGGAGTCCTCCTACCTATATAATATAATGATGATGATGATGATGATGATGATGATGATGATGTATGTGTGTCTGACCCACACTACCCTTTGGATACAGTGCCATCTAGTGCTGCACAGAACCCAACAACGCGCATCATCCATATTTTACGCACAAAAACATCTAAAAAAAATAAAGCTGATGTCATATATCATCAAAACCACAGTGAGGAAGTTTCTTTAAATAAATCTCAAACTGGATTCTCCTGTAGAAAAACCAACAAACAGCAGGCACAGGCAACGACACCACAACATCACATGTCCACTGTGTAAATGGCCGAACGGGATCGTGACATCAAAATCTGCCTTGCGTGCGCTCGGAGGAAACCCCTGGATATTACGTAAAGGTCGCGCCAAAAAAAATTGCGGCACAATCATTAGAATAACACATTCTCTCGTGAAATCCTTTTATTTCCAACGTCAAATGAGGTTTTTAAGCTGCAGTGGAAGTGAAATGTATAGAAAAGTTGCCACGGAGAGCCACGGTGGCGCGCGGACGGATGAAGTTAGTGTTTTCATTTTCCTCTCTAATCGCCTCCAATGCAAATCTTCCTGTGTGAGTTGTTACTCACCTCACTGCTGTCAGTGAAAGCGGCCTGAGTGACCCATCGCAAGCGGACTAGAAACTGTATCTCCCAGAGGACTTTTACTGAATCAAACAGATGCTGCTCTGATATATTTTGACGCTGCTGTGAGATGCGTGGGCGTTTGTTGTTACTGGATTATTGGACACTGTCTGATGGATGCAGCCTACTCCAGCGTCAGGACGCGCAGGTGAAGCCAATGAAATGCCGGCGCACGCTCGCGGGGACCAATCAGGGCGCAGGAGAGGGGAGGATGCTCTCGCGTCAAGATTGGTGGCGATCCAGCAGCGAAGTGACACAGACAGAGAGCTGCGCTGCAAACCGCTTTAATCATTTCACAAGGACGTCCTGGAGGGGTCAAATCACCGCGTGGACGTCAGTTCAGGGTCTCATCTATTGTGTTAACATGGTTACAAATATTTAATTATTAAGGGTTACAGGGTAGTTCTTGATTCACACCTGTTGCACACATAAAAATGCAGTTTCAATTTGAGTTTCTTGGTGTTTTAATACTTTTTTCTCAACGATATCAAGCAGGAGTTAATATGGTTTAAAAAAATACATATTATTGATGCAACAAATTGTAAACTGTTTCTGAAGGTATCGCTGTCTCGTGTGTGACATTTAATTAATGGTGTCGTCTTATGTTTCCAGATTTTATGTTGCTACTTAAATTTAAAGATAAACGTCATGCAAGTTGTTCATACACAACTGAATGTAGATTTGAACCAATGAGATTTGACTCCAAATACACCAACACTGCATCACATACAGTTTATGACACGATTACACATCATTTACAGTGGAAACAGTTTGAACTTTACAGCATCGTGCACTGTTAGGCAGAAAATTATTAACAAGATCGACAGTGATGCTAACACACAAGCACACAGGACCTCAGCCCTTATTTAATTAACACTGAAGAAATGCAGTGCTGCATGTGGAGCAGCCGAGTGTCTGAAAACACCTTTCAAGCAGAGACTCATTTACATATTGCGGCAGTATTATTTAGCTTGTACAAGAACTGATGAGGTTACATTTAAAATACACTGTACAAGAAGAAAACATCACCCACCTGTTGTCATTGCTTTGACTCTAAACTAGTTGTGCGAATCCCCTTTGTGTCATTCTCTTTTCAAATGAGCACTGACAGATTAATAATTCGTGCCAAAGTAATTTATCACTCGCCTAATCCATCCAGTGTACTTCACAAGGCACCTTAAAAGCAGATTATTGAGGAGAAAATTCATAATAAATACATTACAATAAATTAAAACAGTTGCACCCGGTGTTTGGTCACATTAGGAAATACCAGTTATTCAATGAAATCCCAAGAAAAAGACGTAAATTGTGAGTGAAACTGTTCAAGTAAACAGAGTGGAGTGAGTCAAAATGTTCATTGGCAAGTCTTCTGAGAAACTGCAGCTACATTACACCGTTGGTTGACAACAACCCTGATTTGAGGAGTACAACTTCAGCACAAATCCTCAGTGGAAGAACAGATTATTGTGGATTTCCATTAATGGGTGAATGGAAACAGGATTGCTTGAGAGTTAGTGGAGAGTATAAGGCAGAAAGCTTGAAGGCGTTGCCAGTGAATCCACGATAACAGTCAACAGCTTCGTGTTTGTTCAGTTCATTTCTGTATTGAACACAGTTGACATCTTCAAAGAGGAAAGCTTTTCAAGGTCACACTTTGGTGTAGAGACTTCAAAAAGGAATGCATGTGTAGAGGAGTGTAAGGCCAAAGGAGGACATCTAAAACACCCAGTGGACCTGCTGAGCCAGACTTTGGTCAGTGGTTAAAAGATGTTGGTCCTTTAAGGTCTGTGAATGTTGTATCTGGTTCAGCTTCACTCTCTCTTCAGCTCAGGCTGGCCAAAAGATGTGAAGCCGACTGGTGGTTGCTCCAGGTTGACTGGTACAGTAGCAGGAGCCACTCCGTCATTGTTGACAAGAGCCCCGTAGGAGAAAGAGCCGTTGAAGTCTGGCTGAACGACCAGGCCCTTGTCATGAATCGTTGGGACACCTGATGATGAAACGGACAAGTTTATAGGACCAGCAGAGGTAAAACACTCTCTGAAAAACTCATCCGTGTGGAATCATTCTTATATTTAGTGTTGAAATATTTACTCTGCAGGTTTAACAATTGTATCCTGTGAAAATGTTACAATGTTTGGAAGTTATTGAAAGTTTATACAAACCATTAACCATGTCCATTGTGACATACGGCTCAAAGGTTTTGGTCTTTTTCCTGTTTTTGGTCATTAGAAAGACTCCCAGGAAGCAGAATGCAGATCTGTACAAGACAAAACATAATCAGATTTAATTTAATAAAAAGTAGTTTTTGGCTAAATCATGCAAAATATTCTCACAGGTGATTTTCACAGCAGATATTTGGACATGTCACAGCAGGAAAAGCACATGTGTTGCTCTTTACTTGAACATTTACTCTGTTCAACTGAAGCATCTAGTACAAACAAAAACACCAAAGTAGCTCAATGTAATTCAGACTTTATTTTATTTAATCAAACTGTGCTCTTCAAAATATATTTTGCCTTTTAATGTGAAAAAAAGACCTTTAAAGTCGCACTGAAACAACATGTTGAGACTATTTAACCTTCATATTGTGACATTTCTAGCAAAGACAGGATATGTAGGCGGGACAAAACATTTGGAGCAATTTCATTGGACCATTGAAACACAATGAAACACCATAGCTTTTTAAGTGAACAATACGACCAGTGCTGTGACCTAAAAGGATTAAAGACATGTTTCACTTGATCTGGACTTTAATGACTCACCCCAACAGATACATGCAGATGTGAAGGACGTCTTCATGATTAAACTCCAGGTAAAACACAGCTCCTGGAAACCAGAGAAGAAGAAATCTTTGATGCCTTTTATTTTCTGTGCAGCTGAAAGCAAAACTGAGATTCTTAGCACTGCTGATGATGCAAACACTAGTTAACACAAGTCTGAGTGGAAAACAATTGTCAACAGAGAAATCCAAAGACAAAAAACTCACCAGCTACTACTGCCAGGGAGGTGGAGAGGACGTAGTTGACACTGGCGATCAGAGAGGAGTCGTGTAGCTTACAAGCTTGGGAGAGAAACCTGGGAAGAAAATGTAACAGTGAGTAACCTCACAGAAAGATGAGGTGATATTTTGTTCACTTAAAAAGGTAAAAATTTACTAAAAGACTAGAATTCACTCTGAAAGTGGGTGTATTTTATCTGTCTTTGAGGTCCCAGTCACTCACCCGGCTTGGAAGACCACGGAGGCCACCATGCACACAAACAGGACGCTGAAAATGGGGTAGTCCAGCTGCATGGAGCCCTCGATGCTGAGGACCAGCATGCCTGACACTGCCTTCACTGCGATGACTGTGACAGAACCTGTGCGAGAAAAGTCCAGATCAAGCAAACAACTCAGTCAAATCGGTTTTTCTTATTCACTTTGTGATGTCGAGCATGTTGTTACAGATGTTATGAGACTGACTGGAGGACACTCACCCAGTAAAGCGACCAGCAGCAGAATAATAATGAGGTAGTTTTTATTGCGCTGTTTGTAGAAGTATAAAAGCAGGCAGAACGTGATAATCTCCAGGAGCTGTCAATTAGGAGGAGAGCAACACAAACATCAAAGTGGATGTCACATACACAAAACAGGAAGCAGAAGTGGGTTCGACAATAACACAATTATTATTAAGAGCCAGAGACGCGAGGAGGATGGTAAATTTGCTGTGTTCAGTATGAGTTTAGGGACCAAATATTAAAACGACAAATTTAAGATGCAGTACATGAAGTGAGCAAGTAAATGTCAATTATTGTTAATTAGTGCTGCAAAAACACAACACAGAGAGTCACCAACCCTGTGCTGCAGGCCTGTAACCCTCAAGCAACCAAGCTATTGAAATGACTAAAATGAAAACTGTCAAAATGAGATGACAAGTTTGCAAAAAAGTACTTTATAGTCTACTATGCATCTCTGGCAGTATCGTCACACACAAGCCCACAGAGTCATCCACAAGCACCTACCTACTCCTCTTGTCAGAATATCTTGATCACTTGATTGAGGAACCACTGACAAGACATGGACCTTGTGAGACTCTGTATCAGAATGATCTTAAAAAAAGAAAAACTTACCAGATACAAGAGAACAGGCCATCCTACAAGGTGCTTCACGGTGTTCTCTGCTGAGAGTTTTTCATGAGAGTTTGGTCCGAATGATACAAACAGGTAAGTTCCTCCTATAGTCAGGACGTAGCCCAGGAAGACCAGCCCAAAGTGCTCTGAAATAACAACCGCCATACTGTTAAAATGTAGTACATTCCAACAACTGAGTTTACCCTGACTGTGTAAGCTCAGTGATTAGAAGAGCTGAGGAGGAAGTAAGAATTTGCATATAAAAGCACAGGTTGAATATTATTTGCATGAGTGTCATTACAACCTCACATCTTAGTCTGAACTTACTTGCAAAGTCTTTTGGCTTGGATTTCTCACGTAGAAAAATAAAGCCCAAAATTGAGCTTGCTGGAAAACATAGTAAAGAACCGTATCATGGGGATGTTGATCACAACATTTGATTTATTTTAAGTATGAAATTTTACTACAACTACATGGATCATGGACTTAATACTCACTCAGGACAGACACAGCATTAAGAGGTGCTACAAGAGCAAGAGGGGCAAACGCATAGGAGACAAAGTTGGCGAGCTCCCCGAGACAAGTGAGAACAAAACCACACCACCAGGTCTTAGTGCGGTAGAAGGCACGCTGGTCCTTAGTTCCTGCTAACGTCACATGGCTGTATTTCTGCGAGGGGAAAAAGAAACTGTTAGAGAAAGTAAACAGAAAATCTACTGCAGTACACATAGCTCAAAATACTCATAAAATAACGAAGCAGTGTAAAACCAGATATTGCAAATTACAAATACAGAAGGGACAAGTGATGAGGACATGAGAGTGATATATCATGACATGATGTATATTTCATCCATGTAATGACGGCCTAGCCCTGAGGGGATGGAGGCTATATTGACACAGTGTGTTTACACAGGATCATATGGTACACACAGTACTTTACCACTATAGAAGATAAAGTAACATCATGGTACCTGCCTTCAATTTAAATACATGTAGGAGTTTATTTTCCACAGAAAACATTTCAGTACCTGCACAGTTAAGGAGATGCTGACGAGGACATTTCCAAAAATAGCAAGTAAAGTCCCAATGAGGTTGTCCTGAAGAAAAAAGAAACATTTCTTTAATTCAATTGCGTTAAATAAAATTATCCAAGCTGCAAACGTAAAACTTAAAGTTAACATTTTATATGGTAAATAAATAACGCCATACTGTATTCACAGGAAGTCGGGATTGTGTTTACCATTATTTCCATCGCTATATTACAGTATTCGGCATCGTTAATGTCGTTAAAATATTATTTTAAAAAAATTAAAAGGCTAAAGAAACCCTGCTGTATACGTTTTAACGCCTTTATCAAAAGTAAAAGTAACAACAGACGGTTAGAAAGTAAACTAATCACCGTGTACGATCCTCCTTCGGCTCTGTTGTAGTCCATACTGTTCGCTTTAGGAGCAAATATATTAATAATAACCCGTAGCCAAATATTCAAATACTACATTTATCATCTTATCACGTTGCTTCTGGTTTGACCCGAACAGTTTATCGCTCATGTTTTGTGTTTATCGAGCTCTATTCTGAGGAAGACACCATCGTCAGGACGAGGAGCATCTCTCTCACTTCCTGATTGAATTCACCTGCTTCGGGCTGCGTCATGACGTAGAAAGTTACGCATGATCACGTCATATTAATAATATTTGACAGCTTGGTTAAAGCAGTTGTGGACAGTAAATCTATGATCCTTTTAGCATAATAAACGTCCAACCGCAATATTATCTATTATATATTTTCTATTGTATATTTTAAATCATGATTTTATTTTATTTTCTTAACTACGTTTGCTATTTGATGCGTTTGCTATTTTTGCTGTACTTCCGCCTGCAGCCTGCAGTACCTCACGGGAACAGTAGGCTGTGCCATTGAGCTAGAATCGATCCAATCACACTTAAAGCAGAAGAGAAAGATATCGATTAATTTAATTGATCGTCAAAAATCAATGAGTTAGATTAGAGCCCTGCGTTGTTGCCATTAGTCAGACACGATTTTCAATTGTAAGTGTGTTATAAATCCATTAAAAATCTACATGTTGGTGGATAGGTGACTATTTCCTCACATAAGCACACTCAAAATAAAACTGAAAGCTTTCACGGAAAATAAGTATTTCCTTGTCACCCTTCACCAGCAAAGTGATAATGACACACCATGGCATCATTTTGTAATCCTGACTAACATGGATGGTATGTTCCCAGTTCTCTTTGTGTCATTGCAGCGGTGAAGGAGGGACAGCACAGTACGTCAGCAGCCAGTGTTTCTATTACAGGAGCTGTGGAAAAAACAAAGGTAGGTCAATGAGGGGTGTGAGCTGTCTTTAACAGACAGGTGAGGATTTATTTATTTTTTTTGTCATATTTCAAAAGTAAATAGAAATCATTTAAGGACCTGATGAGTCATTGTTTCCACATGTAATAATGGGGGAAATGACACTGCTGGGGTAATACTAATACACTAATTGGTTTAAGAAAGTTTTCCATCTCTGTTTCAGGCATCAGTCAACTAAACTTTTACTCTCATTTGGGTCATGCTTCTTAATACATGTGCCAACCAGCAGAGGGAGGGAAACACTGCAGCTGGGACAAACCTGCATTCCTGTGCAAGTTTTTCTTTTCTACTTCATGTTGGTTCGACAGCTCTTTTTTTGCACTAATCAGACACTGTAAATACCTGAATGCATGAAAGTAATATGAGAGATGAAGTGTGTATTTCTTGCAAGCTTTACTGTTTTTGTGACTTGCATACCGCAGAAACTTGAGCAGGTTATTTGCCCAGAGCCACGAAGTCAAGATTTGCATAATGCATCATATGATTAGATTATTAAAATCAAAAGACGAGTAAATACTTCTTGACTGGAAACAGGTGTATTTAGATCATTCTAGTGACAACAGTTACACACTTGTTGTTGTTTTTTCCATCAAATTAATTATTAGTGCAATTCTTGGATGCATTCACATCTTTAATTATAGTGATTTTAAGCTGGTTTGGTTTTACAGCAGCTCAATAACTTCCAAAGATAAAACATCATCACCTCCCAGACGACAAAGCCTTTGTTCCCGTCCACACCTGTCATGGTTTGAGGACCTTAACGAGCTGTTGGAATGAGACTTGGCATCATGGGCTGTAGATACGTATCACACCGACACTGATTACAGCTTACAGGCTCTGAGTGGAGGAGGGTAAAAATAGTTGCAGTAAACAGGGTGTTAACAGGTGCATGGAAGTTTGCAGGTGAACTTTTTTCCACTACAATTGGCTTTAAACCTTGATAATCCTCTACAGTGTTTGGTTTTAGCTGTTGCACTCTCTGATGTGAATGCAATGAAAAGTTACATTTGAAAAGCTACAATCGAAAATATGTCAAATGAGGAAACTGCTACTGTTACACAACCATCGTCAGCACACAGTTATATCACTTTAACATCACTTAGAACTTGTTTGTGATGGATACATATTATACAGTGCAGGGATTAATTTCTTTAGAGCACAATTAGAAACATTAAAATCCAATCTAAAAGACTTTTTTTTTTATGCAAATGACAAACATCGTCATGGAGACATTTTTAAAAAAGACATTTAATGAGTTTTTATGCCATTAAATATGCAAATGCTCCACAAAGCATCTATCTGAGTAATTATCATGTCCGCAAAATGTTCCCATGAAACAATATTGATTATTCATAATAAAAGCTAAACGGGAACAGGTCTTGTTCAGGGTCAGATGTCCTCTGAGGTAAAGGTGTGTCCCTGTCTCAGGACTTTAGGTCATGCTGGATAGTGGATGGACCTGTTTGTGTGTCCACAGCTTTGAAGGCGCTGTGGAAAAGTGAATAGATTAACGGACTAGTGCAGCTGAGAGAAAACATGTTGAAGCATTCATACAGCTGCAGCTAATCATCACTAATTCATGAGTCACAAAAGTATCATATATGTTTTGTTTGATCCAAAAGTGAAGTATTTAAATGTCTCATTGTGTGTGTGATGCTGTTGCCTTCTTGGCCAAGTCTCCCTTTGATATTTGATCTAAATGGGACCGAATTGGTTAAATAAAGGCTAAATAAAAAAGATGAAGTGAGCAAAATAAATAAATAAATATTGACCAGACCACATCTGTGAAACAAAACAAAACCAGTGCCATAAACACAATAAAAGAGGCTCCTAGTACTGCAGTAACTAACCTGTGTGTAGCATTTGTTGTGCTTTATTCCTGTTGCCTCAGATTTGGTTGAGCAGCAGCTGAGAAGTTTTTAACACAACTTTTTTAAAGAAGGTACAATTTTTGTTGGAGTTATTCACATCTTCCTGTGGCCTTGTAATGAGGATGAAGAGATTTGATTTAATTTTATGAATTCATGCTTGCAGTGCTCACTGAAAAAAACTTTACAGAACAAACATTGAGGAAAAGAAAAACTACAAAACAATTTCAAAATTAAAAGAAATAAATAAGTAGTTAAAATATTAAATAGAAAAGTTAAAAATGAATAAAAAGCAAAAAAAACGTTGAAGGCACACGCTGACAAAAGCACCAGTGGCTGCCATGAAGCGCCACCTTTGAGAATTTTTGTATTTCAAAATTCTGTTTCAATAATGTTTTCTATCCACAGAGCTATGACAACTGTTACTCAGTAAATTTGAGGATTTTTAAAGAAGGAAATTCCTCAAAAAAAAACCCAAAAACAACCCAAACAAACCCTGGATTAAGGAGTGAATCACATCTTCCAACACACCTGATTCAATGATCAGGATCGATATCAGGCTTCTGCAGCTTGATAACGAGCTGGTCATTTGAATCAGGTGTGTAGGAAGAGGGAAACATCTAAACCATGCAGGATAGCAGCGCTTGAAGACCAGGATCCTTGATTTAATGTATAGCACAGGTGTCAAACTCGTGCCATGGAGGGCCGAGACCCTGCAGGTTTTCTTTCCAACCGTCTGTCCAGCAGCTGATCTCACTGATGAGCTTCTTCCCTCAAATTGAAGGAGGTGTTGGTAATCAAAATCACCTGCTTTAGTGACTGGTTGGAAAGAAAACCTACAGGGTCTCGGCCCTCCATGGCATGAGTTTGACACCCCTGATGTATAGAAATGGATGCAGGAACCAGGTCTCAAAAATCAGGCAAAAAAGTGCAATACCACCAATGTCCACTGGATACATTGTTGTTGTTATAAGGTCACTTCTGGCTCCAAACAACCAACATGGCGACGCTCAAATGCTCAAACTTCACAAACCAACAGGTGACATCAGGTCATCATCAGTCTAAAGCAAAGATAAGCAACAACAGACTCACTTTCTCCTTATAGGAAAATTATGAGGATACAAAACATGTCTAAATATATGTAATGTTACATAAATGTGTATATTATCTCTGACACTTCACGCCCATGACGCACCATAACATTTAGCAGATGTCACTTCAGGACTTCATCAGGATGAACTGGTATTTGGAAACTTGCCAGAACATTTAAAGGACTTTAACACATGCTCCTCATCTAAAAGGCTTCAAACTTTTATTTTATTGAATTATATCATTTTCATCATTTCCTGTCAGTTTAGTTTCTCCCAACGTGTGATACAACTTCAGGAAAAGTTTCCCTGTTGCAGTGTACAGCTCACAGAGAAACTGACTCACTGGCTGTTTGGCTTTGGGTTACAACAAGTTTCCATTGACACTGTTAAGATGTTTTTTTGTTAACTTTTACGCCTCTGATGCTAAATTTAAGTGCTTTTAAAATTCTTTTGTATCCTCTAATTTGCAAGAGTTGAAAAGCTTTTTTTCCAACTCCTCTAATTTACATTTCTCGCCTCCAGCTGCTTTGTATCCACCTAGAAAAATCACCAACACCATTAAACAACGGTATATTGTACTTCATGGTCTGTGTGTATCTTTCTGTCTCCTCGTGATGCGTGGGCGCCGTCCACCATCTCCAGAAGAATGCGCGAACGTTAGCGACAAGCATGGCGGTGTGTGTTTAATAACTGCCAGTCCTGTTTTAAAAACCAAACAGACCAGCAGCCATTTGTAATGACTGAAGAATGCGTGTACGTTAGATAGGAGAAGGAAATGAAGGGGATGTATTCATTGCAATATGGCACCGTGCAACAGGAAGTCGCTTTTGACACGAGGTGATACTCCTGTGCAGGAATGTTAACACGTTATGAAGTGGTAGTGGTGGAAGAGCAGGCTTTTCCTAAATCCTCTGCAGGTCCAGGCTTGTCGTGAACACCTGTGGTAAGTGGCGAGTCCAAAGTGACAATGACAACACCACGAAGAATGCTGGACTTGATATTTTAGGATAAGCTCAGTGTGTGACAGTGGGTGTAAAGACGACTGTGTTCGACTTTTTTGGGCATCGCTCCAGAGTCCTGGTTTCGATGACTTTGTGCGGCTTTAAAATCGAGATAATGAAAGATGCGTATTGTGTATTAAAAAGATAACACCGACAATGAGAAAAAATTAAACATCCTACGAAGGTTTTTTACTCATTTCACAGACTTATTTCCATTTCATGAGAGTCAAGAATCTGGTTTAAGTTGAATCCTGAGAGGAAAATTGAATTATTCTCACCCCAATTTACCCCATTTAAGTCTATGCCTGTCATTTTCTACTCAAAATAAAAAATCTAAATGTTACTCAGATAGTTTTCTACAATTACATGATAGTAGACAACCTAGACAAAGGTTTTAAGGAAAAATAAAAAGTTTGCAAGTGCTTCCTTTGACATGACATCTCCAACTTCATGCTCCTTCCTAATGAGAACATGATAGGAGCAAAACCTCCTAGACAGAGGTCATTTTCTTTAAATTATGATGTTTCCAACCCTGACATGTATATATGTATTTAATCACACAAGTCTTATAAATAACCCAAAAAATAATTTTGTACCTGGGATGAATAGTTTTTTGTTTATGGGCAAATTTGTGCAAGTGGCAACTATAGTTGCTGGTGGGCACATAGCTTGTAACTAACATGGGAAAACACTGTTTGCAATATTGCTCATAAATGACTTATTTTAAATAGTAGAATGATGAACAATAGCTCATTTTGATCCTCTTAGATTACATTTTCTAACTATATAAGGACATAGGTGTTCAAAAGCCTCATGTCCCTAGATTTTGACATCACACACCTCATCTCTATGTTTGCACTTTTCACGTAATAATCAGGTAACAAATCAATAATCATATTGTTCATTTATTCCTTATTGTTTAGCAGAGGTTGTGGCCATGTTACAAGATTCTCACTTTTACAAACATTACAGTTGTGTCTGAGTCTGAGATGAACACCCATGATCCAGGATTATTATA
>OOFC01042913.1:0-13461 GCA_900323345.1 Pseudochromis fuscus
GAAGTGTCCTTGGGCAAGACACTGAACCCTAAGTTGCTCCCAATGGTGGCTAGCACCTTGCATGGCAGCTCTGAAACCATTGGTGTGTGAGTGTGTGTGTGAATGGGTGAATGAGTTGCCTTGTAAAGCGCTTTGGGACCTACTGTAGCTTAGGTCATGAAAGCGCTGTATAAATGTACTGCATTTACCATTTACCATAATGACTGAAAGAACAATATCGTGGATACAAGCGGCTGAAATGAGTTTCCTCCCCAGGGTGGCTGGACTCAGCCTTAGAGATAGGGTGAGGAGTTTGGTCATTCAGGATGAGAGAAGCCTGTAGAGGTGGTTTGGGCATCTGGTGAGGATGGATCAAGGACACCTCCCTCCCGGTGGAGCTGTTCCCAGGATGTTTAACTAGGAGGAGAGGTCGAGGCTGACCAGGACACGCTGGAGGGATTATAAGTTTCAGCTGGTCTGGGAACGCCTCAGGATCTCCCTGGAGAAGTAGGTGGAAGTTACTGAGGAGAGGCTGGTCTGAGCCGCTCTGCTGAGGCTACTGGACCTGGATGAGCACAAGACGTCCAAGGTGTGTTTGATGCCCTCACAGCTTTTCTGTGTGAGTGGATGGGGTCATTGAGTGTTTCACTTGTTGAATGCAACCAGTCAATCGGTGATGTTTTCATGCAAATAAAAGGATTTGAATGTCACTGAGACATATAGAGAGATGTAGAATGGGGCTGAATCATCCAGCTAGCACCTTATATCTGCAGTGAGTCTACAGAGGAGAGACACCGAGGGATGAAGCTCAGACACAAACACTGATCAGGTTGGTGTTCTTATTACTTTTTAATGACAGCATCATCTTAAATATACGACAGTGAAAACAAGAAAATGTTATTCTTCTTCTTCATCTCTGTGTTTTGGGAGCTACAGATGAGCGATTTCACCTCTTGGACATTTAATTGTTTTTCTGTCTTCCAGATATGTCAGTCCAAACTCCATCCTCCAATGACTCCCTACTTCCTCTACAGTTCAATTTGTACATACACTGCATCATCTCCAGACCAAGCTCCGTCATCTTGGCCACATTTGACATCACCAACATCCTCCTCCTCCTCCCTCTCTGCATCTTCATCCTCCACCATGGTCTCCAACAATGGTGGCAGAAGTGCTCCACCTCCTCAGCAGTAACAGTGAGTCACTCTGACATCTTCACCTACCACATGGTCGTCATGGATCTGGTTCGTGTCTTTGGATGTGTCCTCCGCTGCTGTGGTACCTACAGGAAAGATTATATCATATTAGCAGGTTGTAGCTTTCTTTTATATTTCACCTGGTTTGGAGAAACCTTCCTCCACGTCCTGACCTGTGTGGAGCGCTACCTGGCTGTGGTCCATCCCATCACCTACCTGAGCCTGAGGAACCAGAGAGGGATCAGGATCAGGAACATCAGCATCTCCTGTGTCTGGATGCTTTGCTTTATATTGATAGTCATACCTGTGTTGATGGCAGATTACTTCTTTGTGAATCTCTGCTTCTTGATTTTCTCCTTAACCATCATCTCCTTCTGCAGCCTCTCTGTTCTCTGTGTTCTGATTCGTCCAGGTCCAGGGGAACAGGGCGGGGGAAGAAAGAGGGTCGACCAATCAAAGCTAAGGGCACTCTATACCATTATGTCCATACTGGGAGTGCTGGTGTTGAGGGTGAATGCGAATCTTGCTTTGTGTGTCACGCATGTGTTGGAAAGCAGCAGTGAGTGTGTAGTTGTAGCCTGTTCATGCTGGTTGTCTCTGCCCAGCAGCCTGGTGTTACCTCTGCTGTTTCTGCACAGAGCAGGAAAGTTAATGTGTTGGAGGAAGAACAACCAATGAGAATCATCTCATTAATTGTTAGTGTATAATTGAGTGGAGATGCAGAGTGGCACAAATACAACATTAGTAACATGATCATAGTGAAACCATAGACTCTATATAGGAATGAACAAGGTCTCAAAAATGGGGCCAATGCAGAGGTTAAAAAATATTTGATTGACAAGTCAGGTCTCCAAAGAAAACAGCCTTAAACTTGAGTGTCATACTTTCTCGTTCCTCCCTTCATAACCAAATATGGTCATTTCTGGTTCTAAAAAACAATGTCTCCAAGTTCAAATGCCACAAAGTCCACAATCTAACAAGTGATGTCAGATCAGCTTTGTCCTTTCTATTCAGTCTATGGTGTAAATACACTGATGTGTAGCATCTCCATGAAAAGTTGTGGGAACACTAATATAATCACATAAATTTCACATCAATCAAACATATAAGATACATTTGACTTATTTGTTTTTATCTCTTTGTAGTTTGATAATTGTGGATAATCATCAACGTGTGACTTGACTGATCCTTTCACTGCATTTTATTTGAAGTTTGTGTATCTGTTGTGTACTTTTGTGTTCTTTGTCATTAGTTAACCAAAGCACATGAAACCTGTTAAACTCACTACAATAAATAATCCTGAATCGTGTATCATTGTCTGAGGTAATTATTCATTTAAAAAGAGCTTTGTAAACAACATTTTTCAGCTGCTTTGTTGCTACAGTAGCTGATGGTTTTCAGGATAGTTCATATCGGTGTTTCTTTTCATGAAAACTTTTTTCTGTTTCCTTTACATATTTCTGTCTGCACAAAAGAGAAGACTACAGGCAACATGTATGTTATACTACTAACTGCATTAGGCAAATTGTTTTTCCACATTAATACACTTGGACCTCCTTCCCTCACTCATGAACAAGGTCCTGAGGTACTTGAACTCCTCCACTTGGAGCAGGATCTCCTCCCCAATCTGGAGAAAGCACTCCACCCTTTCCCGACTGATTGGAGTTGCTGATTCTCATCCCGACCACTTGACACATGGCGGACCCAGCAAGAGCTGAACGTCCAAGCCTCATGAAGCCAACAGGACCACATCAGCTGCAAAAAGCAGTTACCCAATCCTGAGGTCACCAAACCAGACCCCCTCAGCACCCGGGCTGCACATAGAAACTCTATCCATAAAAGTCATGAACAGAATCGGTGTCAAAGGGAAGCCCTGATGGAGTCCAACCTTCACAGGAAATGAGTTTGACTTACTACCAGCAATGCGGACCAAGCTCTGGGGTGAGATCTGCCTCCCTACTCCTCACTTCATAACCAAATATGGTCACTTCTGGCTTCAAACAACCAATATGACCACGGTCAAATCCAAACATCCTGGCTTCAAAATCCAAGTCAACAAACCAACAAGTGATGTCACGTAAGCATCATCCATTCTATATGAAGTCTATGGTAGTTACCTATAGATACAGATGCTGTCTATCTCTATCTATAGATATTCATCAAGAGATAACATGTTAGAACTTTACATGTTTTACCAAATTGAAAATGTATTTGCTTCCTTTAGCTGTTAACAAAAAGATGTGTGTGTGCAGCAAAAAGTAATAATTACAGGAAATTACCAATTACAGTGTTATTAATACAGATGAGGTGTGTTTGAAGTCTTGACAGATTCCCTGTGTGTGAATGTTTCCAGTCAGTCAGTCAGTGTAGTGTTCATGCAAATCCAACATATTTGAATACCACAGAGACATACAGACAGAGGTGGAGTGGGGCTGTGATATACACCCTGTAACCTATGTTATATCTGCAGCACATGCTCTGAGTACACTGAGGGAGGAGGCTCACAACCAAACACTCATCAGGTAGGTGTTCTCAGTAAGGTCTTTTAAAGATATTGTTCACTTTATCAGCTGCTGAATACTTGACCTCTGTATTGACCTCCTGTGCATTTGCAAATGGTGGCTGGTGGCCACTTCTGAGTACTGACCATGACCTTTGGTTGGCTGTGTGGTCTGTCGTTTCACCAACAGGAACTTGACCGACACACTGTTGAGATTAGGGTTTTTTTTTTTCTGTACGTATTATAAGAACTTGTTATATACTGTCAGTGTGTGACACACTCTGAGACTAGCTAGCTACTTTATCTTTTATCTTGTTTTAGATAAATACTTCCTGAATAAATATTAACGTCCTTTCTAGGTTCTGAGAGTAGACTGTATATATAAGAGGATGAAGTAAGTGGGAGTCAAAAATAAAGCCAATGAAGAACTGCAAAAAGGTGCAGTACACCTCATGGCCACTGGAGGCTGGATCCAAAAAACTCTGGCTCCAATGGACTTCAATTAAAAAAGGTTCATTTTCAATCATGAAATATCCAGTCAACATATTTTTAACTCATTCTGCTGTCATTAGATTAAGTTAATTTGTCTTCCTGGGGACCTGGTGGTCACCAAAACAGTTCATGTTAAAATAAACATGAGGCTTCAAATAGAGGAAGATTTAGGGGCGTGGTCAGCAGGATCAACAAGCCTGGCCTCCAATGAGAACAGCTCTAAAGTTCAGTCTCATACACATTGGTTAGTGATCTCAGGTTCAAGGATTAGCCCGCCTCCTCATTCCTTACGTCATATCCAAATATGGTCAGATTCTGGCTCCAAACAACCGACATGGTGACATTGAAATGCTCACCTCTCGGCTTCAGAACTGGAGTCCACAAAGCAACGGGTAACGTCACACTTACTTTGTCCATTTCTATAAACAGTCTGTGGTTCTGAGTGTCAAACCAAACAGCCAATCAATTTAAAAGTGATTAATCAGACCAATCAGATTGTCAAAGAATAACACCAGAGGAGGGATTCCACTTCTATGAAGGACAGATTAACTTTGATATTTAATCCATCACTCTGTTGTCATGTTTTGTTGTCTTCCAGATATGTCGACCAACTCTTCATCCTCCAATGACTCCCTTCTTCGACCACGACCCTCCTTCGCTTTATTTATGCACTGCATGATCACCAGACCAGCTTCCTTCATCTTCACCACATTCAACATCACCTACATCCTCCTCCTCCTCCCTCTCTGCATCTTCATCCTCCACCATGGTCTCCAACAATGGCGGCAGAGGCGCTCCACCTCCTCAGCAGTGACAGTGAGTCACTCCGACATCCTCACCTACCACATGGTCGTCATGGAGCTGATTCGTGTCTTCGGGTGTGTCCTCCTCCTCCTCAGTGTCTGCATGGAAGATTTTGACATTGCATTTGTCACTGGTATGTTTTTGTATTTCACCTGGTATGGAGAGACCTTCTTCCACGTCCTGACCTGTGTGGAGCGCTACCTGGCTGTGGTCCATCCCATCACCTACCTGAGCCTGAGGAACCAGAGAGGGATCAGGATCAGGAACATCAGCATCACCTGTGTCTGGCTGATTTGTTTTGTAATGATTGTTGGCGCATTGAAGATACCCTACTCTATCTCTGTTGATCTCTGCATCTTTATATCATCCTTAACAGTCATCTCCTTCTGCAGCCTCTCTGTTCTCTGTGTTCTGATTCGTCCAGGTCCAGGGGAGCAGGGCGGGGGCAGGGACAGAGTCGACCAATCAAAGCTCAGGGCTTTCTACACAATTGTGGCCATACTGGGAGTGCTGGTGGTGAGGGTTAATGCCAATCTAATTTGGTATGTCCTGTCTCTGTTAGGAAGCAGCCATATCTGTGTATTTGCAGCTTCTTCTTATGGGTTCTCTCTGCCCAGCAGTCTGGTGTTACCTCTGCTGTTTCTTCACCGAGCAGGAAAGTTGGTGTGTTGGAAGAAGAACATCTAAGGAGAATCATTTCATTCATCATGAAAATATAATTGTTTGGAGATGTACTGCAGCGCAACAGAGCTTTTAGCTAAATGCTAATATCAACAAGATGATAATGCAAATATCCTAATGAGTAGCAGTGCAATGTTCAATATTTTTGCTATATTAGTTGGGTATGTTAATTTGCTAACAGCTGCATATTTTACACTAAACATGAAGTACAGCTGAAGAGAATGAGAATGTCATTAGCCTAGCAAATGTTTATCCATAAATCAATATAACTGAATGAAACCTGTTAAGTCTGCTTCAATAAATAATCCTGAATGGATCATGGTCTGAATCGTTGTGTTCTTGATGTTCTTGAAGTTTTTTGACGCATAAACCAGAACACCAACAGTAACTTCCACTTTTTAACTGATGAAGTCTGAGAATCTGGTGTTTGAACAGATGTTGACTGTGAATATTTATACACACATATTGACAGAAGGGGAAGCTCTCGATTTACCGGTCGATCTGCGTTACCACCCTCACCTATGGTCATGAACTTTGGGTAATGACCGAAAGAACAAGATCGCGAATACAAGCAGCCGAAATTAGTTTCCCCCGTAGGGTTGTTGGGCTCAGCCTTAGAGATCGAGTGAGGAGCTCAGTCATCCAGGAGGGGCTCGAAAAGAGCCAGATGAGGTGGTTCCGGCATCTGGTAAGGATGCCCCCGGAAAACCAAGGTGTTTCAGGCATGTCCAACCGGGAGGAGACCTCGAGGACAGGTCTCCCAGGACACATTGGAGGGATTATATCTCTTGACTGGACTGGGAACGCCTCGAGATCCCCCCAGAAGAGCTGGTGGAAGTGCCTGAGGAGAGGGAGGTCTGAGCCGCTCTGTTGAGGCAGCTGCCCCCACGACCCGGACCCTCCGAAGGAAGCAGGAGACACGGAGTATAAGTACGATATCATTACCTTGGCGTGTCTTCCTGCCCCAGGGTCAATGCACTGCCCCCACCATCCAGCCACCCCCAGAACCAACTTACACCTCAAAATACTCCTAGTACCACATCGCCTGGACAAAAGGTTTGGATCTGTGCCTGATTGGGGTCTAACGTCCTCATCAATTTTATGTGTTGTTAATGGTGTCAAAAAACCTTGAAGAATCTCACTGCAGTTGAATAGATCTTGAGAGAACTAAACCCTGATCTCCAAAGCTCCATGTTCAAAAGACTTTCTTTATCTCTGTTTAACCTCCAGGTGAAGTCAGCGCTTTACTCACCATCACAGGTTCAAGGTCTTTCTTCTTTTCATGACGGCCCCGCCCTCACCTCAGCAGTGAGGACTGTGAAGTGCTACACTTGTCATCAAGTTATTCATTTGTCACAAAGTGTCCTTTCGATGCAAAACAAAGGTATTTGAATATCACTGAGACATAAAGGGAGAGGTGGAGTGGGGCTGAATATGCAGTCAGTACTTTGTATTTTACAGTCCATCAAAGAGGAGACACAGGAAGCAGACACGGATCAGGTTGGTGTGATTTTTACTTTTTAAATCACAACACTATCATAGATGCACTTTAATGTGAAGGACTGAGATGTGTAGAAATAACTCAGTGTTTGGACACCTGAACAGACGGTGTTTTATCACAGACAGAGATCGGTTCACTTGTCCTGGTTGATTCAAACACTTGTTTGATCATTTCTGTGGTTCTGCCGGAGAGCTCTGAACATCCATCCATTGGATATACCTGCTTATTCCACACTTGGGTTGCAGGGGTCTGCTGGAGCCTATCCCAGCTGTCATCGGGCAGGAGGCGGGGTACACCCTGGACAGGTTGCCAGCCCATCGGAGGGCTAACACAGAGGGCTCACACTCACAGTCAATTTAGTTTGATCAATTAACCTAACCAGCAGGTCTTTGGATTGTGGGAGGAAGCCAGAGTACCCGGAGAAAACCCACGCATGCACAGGGAGAACATGCAAACTCCACACAGAAAGGCCTGAGCCGAGATTCGAACCCTGAACCTCCTTGCTGTGAGGCACAAGTGCTAACCACTGCACCACCATGCCACCCAGATTTAATATGTAATATTGATAATAATAAGAAGCCTTATTTGTATAGCACCTTTCATACATGAAGTGCTTCACAGTGATGATAAAATCCAGAAAATTAAAGATTAGATTGAAAATCCAACACAAGCCACACAACATCCACGACGATCCTGTTTTCTTCTCTTCCAGAAATGTCAGAAAACTCCACATCCACCAATCTCTCCAGTCTCCATCTGCACAGTTCCTCCAATAACTATGCTGATTTTGAAGGTGTATATTGCATCTTCACCACACCAGGCTCCATCATCTTCACCACGTTCAACATCACCTACATCCTCCTCCTCCTCCCTCTCTACATCTTCATCCTCCACCATGGTCTCCAACAATGGCAGCAGAGGCGCTCCACCTCCTCAGCAGTGACCGTGAGTCACTCCGACAGCTTCACCTACCACATGGTCGTCATCGAGCTGGTTGGCATCTTTGGATCTGTCCTCTGCTTTTGTGCTATCTACAACGACAGCTTCAGTCTTTTAGTGGTGGGGTTATTTCTTTATACTTTCACCTGGTATGGACAAATACTCTTCCACGTCCTGACCTGTGTGGAGCGCTACCTGGCTGTGGTCCATCCCATCACCTACCTGAGCCTGAGGAACCAGAGAGGGATCAGGATCAGGAACATCAGCATCTCCTGTGTCTGGCTGATTTGTCTTGCAGGGATGGGTTTGGTGATGATGGACAGCTGCTTTGTTTTTGTGAATATCTGCTTCTTGTCCTTCTCCCTAATCATCACCTCCTTCTGCAGCCTCTCTGTTCTCTGTGTTCTGATTCGTCCAGGTCCAGGGGAACAGGGCGGGGGCAGGGAGAGGGTCGACCAATCAAAGCACAGGGCGTTCTACACCATTGTGACCATACTGGGAGTGCTGGTGTTGAAGTTTAGTTGGGGTCTCGTTTGGACCGTGCTGTATCTGTCAGCTGGCAGTAATGACTGTGTGATCATGGTGTGTCAGATCGTATTCAACCTGCTCAGTAGTCTGGTGTTACCTCTGCTGTTTCTGCACCGAGCAGGAAAGTTAATGTGTTAGAAGAAGAACAACCAGTGAAGGCGCGATTAACGGAACAATGTATCCAGTTTGCAAAACAATGAAAATCAAAAATTCGTCACTGAACCATCCTTTGTTCTCCACATATTCTTGAGAAAACTATGTCTCTTTATCAGCTTGATATTCACATTTGTTGATGAGACTAAACAAGGCAGGAAATGAGCTGTAAAATCGAAACAAGGTTTAAAAAGTGGGCAACGCAACAAGAATTGGTGATCATCTCATCTAGTTAAAGATTCATTTTGACTAAAAAATACAAAATTAGAGAGCACAAACCTCCACCAAGGAACAACCCAGCTGTACCAACACTACATATAGTTACTTTTATTGTGTTAAATGGTTCTAATACTTCCTGTAAACCAACCCCTTTAATGTTTCCTCTGTTTGTCCTACTGGTAACTAATGTGTTATTCTTCTGTTACATTGATCTCAGTTACTGTGCATCAGTTTGTATAAAGTACATGAAACTTGTTACATTAACTCTGCTTGACTTTATATTCATGATTAAATCTGGATCATAGTTTTATTTACACAAATAGTAGATACAGGTGATGTAATTCATGGTTAATAACCTTTATTAATAGTGTAATAATCAAGAAGTGGTGATGTTCCTCTGTCTAAACTAAAGTGGTTTCTGTATCTGATCAGTTGTAATGAGTCTGATGGTTTCAGGGTTTTTTTCTTGAGGTTCATGTTTTATTTCCCGTCAGGAGGGGGAGCCTGGTTTTCCTTTTAGTTGTTTAGAGTAATCTAGCACTTAGTTTGGTTTGTGAATAAAAACCTGTTGCTTTTGTTGAGGGATCCACATCTGCTGGATGTGTTTTTGTGTATTTACAAATGAACACAGTACTCCACCTGTCTGTGTTTCTCTAAGTGATAATCAATTATATGTTTTATTTGCATGAAATAAACAGTGACAAAGTGACTGAACATTAAATAACAACCTAATAAATCAACTGTTAAAGAAAAGTCTGTGTCCGTCATCAGTTGCACCTAAATTTGTGTTATGATATCATTTTAATAATCATTACATTGACAACCACTTGTGCAATATTGTTTACATATAAATATTCAAATCACATGTCCCAGTTTTTACAGTATGATTAGTTTTGGATCATGTAGCTGATGTTAGCATTTAGCTCAGAGACCCTTGAGTCCTGGTGATTCAACTTTATTGACATTTTAAAACTGAACAAAATGACTCTTGGAGGTAAACAGATGGACTCTACAGATCTGTCCATGTTTTAAACCAGTTTTTTGCAGTTTTTTTGAAGTAACTGGCTAGTGTCAACTAACAACTAACAAACACCATTCTAGCTCCTTAGTTTAGGTCAACAATGCACTTTACAAAGTTTTATTGATGTTTGCAAGGTGCCACATATCATTGGGAGCAGCTTCGGGTTCAGTGTCTTGCTCAAGGACACTTTGATATGTGGACAATGGGAGCTTTGGGATTGATGCCCCCTGTACTACCAAACTCCACCTTCTCATCTCCACATCATCCAGAGCTTCTTCTATAGTCCTCCATCCTCCTGGTCCACCACATTAGCTTCCTACTTAAACCCTTTATAAGGGACATTGTCCTACTATGATTCTACTAGAGTCTAGCCACTGCAATAGATCTACTACTCTTTCTTCCATCAATTCATTTCTATTTGATCTATCCTTATTGAACTGATCCATAATCACTTGTGAATAACTTGAAAGAAGAGAAGCTGCTGTTTGGAAACAAAAGGATGTCGAATGGCCTTATTAGCATCTTGTAATCTATCATTTTTCTATCATCCTTTGTATTTGTCTTTTCACACATTGGAAGTTGGCAATTTTATTTCACTGGTTGTTCTTCTTCCAACAAACTAATTTCCCTGCTCTATGCAGAAACAGCAGAGGTAACACCAGACTGCTGGGCAGGTTGAACCAGGCTTGAAATGCTCTGATCACACAGTCATCATTGCCTGACAAATACACAACAGTCCAAAATATACCCCAAGCAAACCTCAACACCAACACTCCCAGTATGGACACAATGGTTTAGAATGCCCTCTGCTTTGATTGGTCAACCCTCTCTCTGCCCCCGCCCTGTTCCCCTGGACCTGGATGACTCAGAACACAGAGAACAGAGAGGCTGCAGAAGGAGGTGATGATGAAAGATGATGACATGGATACATTTATGAAGATTAAGGAGGTGTCGATTATTGCCAAACCCATCCCCACAAAGCAAAGCATCCAGACACAGATGATGCTGATGTTCCTGATCCTGATCCCTCTCTGGTTCCTCAGGCTCAGGTAGGTGATGGGATGGACCACAGCCAGGTAGCGCTCCACACAGGTCAGGACGTGGAAGAAGGTTTGTCCAAACCAAGTGAAGTACATGAGAATTCCCCCCAGTAAGACGGAGACGAAATCTTCTGTTTCAACACCGCAGATGAAGAGGACACACCCGATGACACCAACCAGCTCAATGGAGATCATGTGGTAGGTGAAGATGTCGCAGTGACTCACTGTCACTGCTGAGGAGGTGGAGTGCCTCCGTCGCCATTGTTGGAGACCATGGTGGAGGATGAAGATGCAGAGAGGGAGGAGGAGGAGGATGTTGGTGATGATAAACGAGGTGTAGATCACATAGCTTGTTCTGGAGAGGAAGCACGGTATGCCGAAAAGTAAATCGGAATTACTGAATGATGAGGAGGAGTTTCCCGACATATCTAGGAAAGACAAAGGGAAGAGAAATAAACAGACTTGGCATTACTATGGAAACAGGCATTGTACTAATGACATTGCCCAGCGGCAGCGTGTACAGTGAGAACAGTGGTGGACCGAGGCAGCTGCCTTGAGGAACCCCAAAAGATTTAAGTTTTAGACAAGTTCAACACCAATTTAAAAAGACTAACCAAATTTGAATATTGATCTATTACTGGATACTACATTACTATCTCGGCTGAGTTTCTTCAGTAAGGGTATTACAGCTCTGGAAATATACAGTTGTGCTCACAAATTTACATACCCTGGCAGAATTTGCGATTTTTTTGGCCATTTTTCAGAGAATGTCAATGATGAGAGAAAAAAAAAATCACTCATGGTTAGTGGTTGGTTGAAGCCATTCATTGCCAAACAACTGGGTACGCTTTTTGAATCCCAGTGACAACAGAAACTACCCAAATGACCCTGATCAAAATGGCCAAAAAAATCGCAAATTCTGCCAGGGTATGTAAACTTATGAGCACAATTGTAACCCGTTCAAAGGGATGCGATCTCCAGAATCTTCAGATGGTAACATGTTTATTATTAAATTGTCTTGGCTGTATTGATTTAACAACCAAATAATGACTTGACAATGTAGGGGGGCATATGAAAACCTGATACCGTGATGTCTAAACAACTCCATAGCTGGAGTCAAGGTACAGAGGCCAGTTCCTGCGACTGATTTCAAACTCTGTAGCCCCAGTTTTTAATCATTTATGTGAAATGTTTGAAGCCTAAAAATAATCCTGATGATATTATCAGAGATCTCCTCCAGAACCACAGAAGACACCGCCCTATCCAACCTCTTTGTATGGTACTGAACACAATGGTGATCCTCATGTGAAATCTGTGGACTTTCTGTTGGGAAAAGTTTGTTTTTCTTATCATCTTATTCGACATAATAACATAATAACACCAACCTGATCAGTGTTTCTGAGCGTCGTCCCTGTGTCTGTCCTCTGTGGTGGACTCTGAGTATTTGCTGGAAATATAAAATACTGTCTGTATATTACAGCTCCACTCCACCTCCCTCTGTATCTCCATATTCAATGTAAATATGTTTGATTTGCATTAAACACACAAACACACACACACACACACACACAAATCAACTGATGAATGACAGCTTGATTAATCACCCTAAGTGTAACACACAATAAACACATTCACACACACACACACATGTTCATATGTAAAACTTAAAACTCTATCATTTATTTTTATCAACCCAACAACATTTCCATCTATCAGTCTACTAGTTTGGTGACAGAATTCAAATAATATGCAAACCAAATCTTCTACTTGTTCATCCAAATCAGAGTCAGTACCTGTGTGCCCTGTGTTGTGTTATTTCAGTCACCTTCGACCTTGGTCCCAACCCGATGCATGACTGTAGGTATCCTGCCTCCACTGTGTATTCTGAGGTCTATGGGGTCGTGGAGGTTGCAGAGGTAAAAACTATTTGCAAAGGCTTCATGAGGAGAACGGTGTAAGTGTGTTTTGGTGCAAGGGCGACGTGTGCTGTCCTTGCCGACACAAATGAAACTGTGGACATGCGTGTTTGGTAGAGGTCGTACTGATGACCTGCAGCTGGTGCACGTCACACGCACTCACAATGTATGAAAAGGATGAACCGCACTGATTTCCCCCCCCAAGAACAAAAATAATGCATGTCTGTGTCCTCATCAAAACATTGGAATTCATAGAGTTAGTTGATCATGATCAATCAGTCATATGATTTTTACTTGTATAATTTTTATTTGGGAAAACTAAAGATGACCGGATGAGGCTTTGGCACAGTCACAAGTTTACCGGTCAATCTATGGTATTATGATTTTGGTTGACTAAGACATTCTGTAGTTAGAAGCAGGTCAAACTGACTCCAGACAGTCTGTGGATGGGCAGGCATCCAGAAATAGTTTGCTAACTTCAAGGAAAGTTGA
>OOFC01042919.1:0-20606 GCA_900323345.1 Pseudochromis fuscus
GCTCTCACACACACACACACACACACACACACACACACACACACACACACACACACACACTTTGCTTCATTCAGTGTCAGTAAACTGTACCACAAACTGTTACTCTACTCCATGTTATTACTACAGTACACTGCTGCACTACATACTCTGAATCGACTTTTAATAAGACATTACATTTACTAGATACTATTACTTTACTATACTTTACTATTGTCTTCTGTATCATTATACCATACTACAATATACAGTTTTACTATCCCGAACCGTACTACACTGTGATATTTCTAACTATACTATAGTATACTTTACTTTGGTCCACTTCTGAAATTTTACTACTACACCCTGCTAAATGAGACTGTTACATGTACTATATAATACTTTTTGTATTCTTTACTGAACTATATTAACAATACTGTATTATTCTGGGCTGTACTGTACTTTACTGTTTCTATTTTTAAAAAATGTTACCGTACATGCTATACTACACCATAAAATAAAGTAATATATTATTAGTATAATATACTATGCTGTGCCATAGTACAAAATACTTTACTGTACTATATTACACCATACAGCACTATACCTCATTTTATTATACTGTATTGTACTGTACTCTACTGTACTATACTATACTATCCTATAGTATACTATAATGTACTATAATGTACTATACCATACTATACTACATTACACTATACTATACTATACCAAACTATACCATACTATACTCCACTACACTATACTATACTATACCAAACAGTACCATACTATACTATACTACACTAGAGTATACTATACTACTACTATACGGTACTATATTGCAGTATACTGTACTGTACTATACTATACTATACCATACCACGCCATTCTATGCTAGACTATACTATACTACTACATTACTTCGTTATTATGATGTCATTTTCAGTGATACTGTACTGTCATATATCCTGTTAATACATTACCCTGAATTAATGACTTTGCTTTTGTCTATTAAACACTGGTTTGTTACACTATACTCCACTACTCCTCTATCATATGCACCACTAATGTATTTTACTTTATCGTAGTATACTGCACTACACTGTTACATTCTCTGAGTACAGTAGACCCTGAGCTGTTCTTCACAGTAGAAGTACTTCACTGTAGAAGTAATACACTTCATTACACATGCAAACTCTACGTTGTACCGCATTATACTACACTGTACTACATTATACTACGTATGACACACACAGGTGTGTGTTACTGAGCCCTCGGTGAGTAGAGCTGCCGTGTCTCTGCTGCGTGTTAATGTGTGTGTGCACCTATCGTATGATTTATTTTAGGATAGGAAAAGTGGTAGAGCAGAGCCCGAGCCCAAACTGAAAACCTCTTTTAGGTCCATCACTTCGACCTCCGACCTCAAACGCCGTAGGGCCTCCGGGGACGCCACGGTAAGGAGATGAAGACCACCTCCCTTCCTCCCCCCTGTCCTCCTCTGTCCTCATCTGTTTGCCATATTTCTGTCCCTCCATATTTTTCTATCTGTTCGTCTCCTCTCTGTCTTTTATATTTGTCACATGTTTGGTTCCTTTTTACTTTTATTTTTTTGGTTGTTGTTTATTTGGCATTTGTTATTTTTTGCGTCCTCTTCTCTCACCCCCAGCACCCTCATCATCATCATCATCATCATCATCATCATCATCATCATGATCATCATCTCCTTGCTGACTCATCATGGCCGCCCGTCTGTCAGTCAGCCATCTTTGCCTTCCTGCCTTCATCAGCGCCTCTGTCCCACTGAACGAGACAGACAGACGAAGTGAAACAGAGTGAGGACAGACAGACTCGTCCGGTTGGTCGGTCGGTCGGTCGGTCAGTAAACAGCAGGTCAGGGCTTCGCTCGTTGGGTTTGATTTTCACACGTCGTCCTCTTGCAAAGGAGAAGTGAAGAGGGTCAGACTGTGTGGTGTCTCTTCTCCTGTCTTTGTCCTGTCCTGTGTCCTGTCTGTCCTCCCTGTTTGTCCGTTGGCTTGTTTTTTTTTCCTCTCCTTCCTCTCCTGTCATCTCTGTCCCTTCATCTCCTAGTATCCCACAATCCTCTCTTTTCCTTCCACTCAGGTCTCCTCTCGTCCTCGCAGGTCAGAGACTCGTCCTTCGTCCTCTAACTTGTCTTCTTTGCAGCGTCCCGTCGAGCTGCTCGGGTTTTTCTTTCAGTAACGTTTCTCTTTGCTTCTGCAGGACTTTCTGTGCAGATCTGTTAAAATCCACATTTCCTGATCACTCCTGTCATCACCACTGGGTTTGCCGCCTGCTTCACCGTCTCCTTTTCAGCCACAGAGCTGCAGGATCTCTAGGTTTTTGGTTTTCTCTCCAGTCAGCGTCGGTGAAGCTCTCGTCAAATCTGAAATGTGCCAAATGTTCTGTGACGGTGTTTTTATGTGTTTTCAAAAAAAGAAATCTGCAGCCATTTTGCATCCACCTGCAGGTACTCTGTTTCTTTTTAATGTGAAGATGGTCAAAGTGACATCAAGGTGTCTTCTCAGGGATTCAAAATGTGAGGTTTCAGTGTTTGGCTCCTCATCAGTTTATCGATTTCCTCTGATCAGGATCTGAATCTGACTCATTTCTCTTTGTGCTCATCTCTCTTTATTTTCTATATGAGTGTTTTTCTCTCTCAGTGGATTTGAATGGTGTCCAGACTACATGCTGTGCTACACACACACTGCCTCTGTCCTCCTCTGCAAGCACGACCGACTGTAGGCCGAAAACACACCAGCACTCACCAAACCAAACCAAACCTGCAGCGTGGTCCTGTCTGATCAGGACGCTCTCACCTCAGCCACAGTGACGGTGGTGACACTCGAGCACAGGGTCGACTCTGCTGCTGTGATGTTTACATGTGAAATTATTCAAGTAAAGGAAACTAAACTCAGGCTGTGAGCTGTAGTTTACAACATGTCAGAATAAAATCATTACATTTATTTGGCAGCCTTAGTTACATGAAAACATGTTGTCTTTACAGGACACATGAAAGACAAATGACAACAAGAAGCACTTCAGCTTTACACGAAGTCTGAACTTCAAAACTTGACTCTAATATAAAAACCTAATGTTGGCATAAAACACTACCATGAAAAGTAATTGTTAGAAAAAACTAACACACTAATGATTTTAAAATAGAGAAATTTGATGTTGAATGAGATTAATATTGGAACAAATAAACAACAATAAATGGTATAAAAAAGTGTATGTCAACATAAAACCAATATTCACCCAACAAAGTAACATGATCAAAAACTGAAAACAAACATTAAGATAAAAAACACTCATTAAACAATCTGTTAGCATAAAAAGCTAAAGCTTTTAAAGTAACTTCAATGAATAAATAGAAACAATGTAACTGTAACATAAAAATGTTTTTAGCATGACAAAAAACTAACGTAAGCTAAAAAAAAATTTAATTTCAGAAAAATATGATTAAATAGAACAAATTTTAACATAAAGGAATCTAATGTTAGCCTGAAGAAAATATTGTTTTCATAAAAAACCCACACCAGCATAACACAAACTGAAAAACTGCATCAACACAAATAAATGATGATTAGCAAACAAATCAACCATTTGCTTTACAACTAAGGTTACTGTAGGAAACACCTGCAAGAAAAAGTAACAACTGCATGAAAAACATTAGTATAAAAACAATATTAGGTATCATTTGTTTAAAAAACAGCATCATGTTTGGATTAAAATAAGCTGAACTTAGCATACAAAACCCAATGTTAGCATAAAAAAATAGCAATTAAAGAAACAAAATCGAATGTAAGTCTGTATAACTAACTTTACATTTCAAAACTAAAGAGACTAAAACAGACGTCTATAAACCAGTTCCAGTACAACAGTCTTTATGTTTTTTGTTAGATCTCAAATCCCATGTGTTTCTTCTGTTTCTTTAAAATCTTATTGTGACTGAATAAAGCAATGAAGAAAATAAACTCCAGTTTATCTGAATGACACCACAATGTCACTTTAAGGATGCGACTCCACGTCAAGCTAATGCTAATGAGCAAATGTCTAAAACAAGCGCTGCTGGAAGTTGAACCAACGACCCCGTCAGAGCTGCTGCCTTGCTCTGCTGCTGCTGTCCAGAGAGCAGATGGATAAAAGTTTAATGTTCCCTCAGGCCGAGCAGAGCTTCAGCCCAGATTACATGATGGAGGTGATGTTTAATTCATCAGCAGTAGGATGAAACCAACACACACCAAAGAAGAAGAAGAAGAACTTAAAGGTTAAAAAACCACAAAGAAGAAATGTAATTTACATTATTAGATGCATTATTAGCAGTGACAGTGATGCAGAGATTAGGGTTCCTCTTCTACTGGATCTAGACCTGAAGGACCAGGGTCCTGTAACTGTTTCTACTGTTTTGAGTAAAGTAAAACATAATAGTTATTAGTAACATGAAGCTGGAAACTTCTATAACATGAGCATTTTAAATCAATCTTAACATGAACAATCCCGTTTAAAGTTGTCAAAATAGAATAATTGAAATGTTTAAGATGCTGCACTGTCACCAACCAAACCAGATCCTAAAGGTTTGTTAGCGAGTCTCAAGAAATAGTTTTTTATGAAGATGAAGACGGAAGTTTGCCGTCGAAACATGTCAGGTATGTCTTCACAGATTGTGTGTGTGATAACAACAGAAACTTAAAAAACTACTATGAACTTAGACACTATGAAGTCTCACAGGCAACAGCCACAATGTAACAAACCAACAGCACAATTGGCAAATGGGTGAACAGGTCAAAAAGATAAGAGAAGAGTTAGTGCAGGTTTAAAGACTCAACAAGCAAACCAGCTGTTAAAGGTTTGTTAGTGAGTCTCAGTTCTGTCCACAGGCTGCAGACATCAGCATATCAAGCTAACGGGCCCAAAAGGTATCATGAGATAAGAGACTAACTTCAAAGTGTTAGCCTGTTAGCTAGGGCTGCAACGATTAGTTGACCCTTTCATCTAAAATCAATAATTAACCAGTTGCTGATTCATTGTTGACTAATGTTTTTTAACAAGCTCCTACCTCTGCAGAGAGTTGCACAACAGTTGCACAATAGTGTTCAGCGGAAAGTGAACAATATGGCAACTGCTGAGGCCAATTTACTTTTTGTATCAGTAGCAGCTAATATCAGCATCAAAGGTGATGATGACATGTAAGATGTATCTGAATGAAGTTTCCATCGTTCTTGTCTTTATTATTAATCAACACATAATATAAACAACCTCACACTAAATTTGCTTTAGTGTGAGACTTTTACTGGGACAAAATTGTTATATGTTTGCAGTTGATAGCTGTTGCTGCCTGATTTTATCTTCTGGTTAATGCTTCATAACTTCTCGTGTAAATTTCACAGCACAATGGTTAATATCTTCACTTGAAGGAGACACTTGGACTGTTACACATATCAACATACGTTACTAAATATGTATATTACTACAAAAGCCCTTGAAACATTTGACTGTTCTGAATGATTCCTTTTCCACATGGTGCACTCAGCAGCACAGTGCATCATGTGAGCATTAAAACTTTATTGAAAATGCACTTAAACATTTGTGGAAGCAAGCAAAGAGTTTTATAATTCATATTTTGTTAGCTTCACTTTCTAGGTTAATAGTACAATTGTCTCCTCTGTACAGAGAAATACAGTAAGAGGTTAAGTACAGTTTCTAAAGCAGGACTGTTATACAGTATAATGTGTACTTTTACTTCCTGACTGCTTGCTCCACCACTGCCAAGAACTGACTCAAAGAAAAAACAATTTAGGGCAAAAACAAGGTGGAATATTTGCAAAACAAGCAGATTTGGAGGTTGTGTGTCGGCGTTTAATTAATGTGTGTGTTTCCTTTTGCTTTCTTCTTCTTCTGTTTTTGTCCCTCCGCCTGTAGCCGTACCCGACTGACATCACCGGCCAGCTCAACCTATCAGATCCTTCCGTCAGCACCGTGGTCTGAGAGCGAGTGACATCACTGCTGCTGCTGAGCCACACACACATACACACACACACACACAAACACACACACACACGGAAACACACATACATGCCAACCAACATACCGACCCTCTGGACACCCTCATTGTACAAACACACACATTAAACACACAGATGGACAGGATGGAGAATACAACGGCAACAGGGCGTCACACTGTGCCAACACACACACGTTTGTTTTTCTATATTTGTGAGGACCTACATCTAAAGCTGACCGGAACCTTTAAACTGGACCAAACAGAAATGTCCCCACAACACTGGTTTAAAACATTGGTCCTCGTAATGATAGCAATACAAACACAGAGACATATTACACAATCACACACCATCTGTCACACACAACCCACCACCTACTGCAAACTCAGATACATTACACATTCACACCATACAAACACACACACATCATTCAAGCACATGTATACACACTAAAATACAAATCGGCACACACATACAATATACACACCTGCACATTCATTATTATACACACACATATTGTACAAACACACACTCGCCTTGCTCTGCTTCGTCAGCCTTCTCCAACCAGAGGGTCTTTTATTTTGAAAAAACTGGTTTTATTTTGGTTGATGTCTGTGATGTTGTACAGTTTGTTCTGTTTCCTGTTTGTCACACCGATAGATCGCACTGACTTATCAAATGTCCTGACCAGTTAAAGAACTGGGTTTTACTGGTTATAACTCATAATTCATACTGATCTAACCTGTATATAATAGTTTAAACCAGTTTTTGCTGGTTTTTAGTGATGACGCCTTTATTCTGGACTTAAGCTCATAAAATCCAACACAGCTTTCTAACACACCTGAACACCAACAGACCTGTTGTTCAGGAGCTTGTTGATCAGGTCCTTGTCGACGAGGTACCTTTAGATGTGGAACCTGATATTCTGGAACCTGAAAACTGGTTCTTGACGATTGGGTACCTGTCTATCGGTTACTTGTCGATTGGGAACCTGGTGATCGTGAACCCGATGATCCGGAACCTGACAGTCACTTGACCTGTAAATTGAGAACCTGATGATTGGTTCTTGTTGAGCAGGTACTTGTTGAGTGGGAACCTGGTAATTGGCCCTTCTCAATCAGGTACCTGTCAATTGAGAACCTGTTGATCAGTCCTTCTCAATCAGGTACCTGTCGATTGGGAACCTTATTATTGGTCCTTGTCGATCAGGTACCTGTCAATTGAGAACCTGATGATGAGAAAAAGTTACCTGTCAAATGAGAACCTGATGGTCGGCCCTTGTCGATCAGGTTCCTGTCGATTGGGAAACCAATGATCCCAATCATTAGGTACTTGTCAATTGAAAACCTGGTAAGTGGTTGTTGTCGATCAGGTACTTGTCAATTGTGAACCTATTGTTGGGAACCTAATGGTCCTTGATGATCAAACCTGAGGACCAGTTCTTGACTGTCAGGTACCTGACTATCGGGTATCTGTCGATCAATGCACAAATTAATAGGGGTGATCAGGAACCTGTGGATCATCTGCCTGTTGATCAATCAAGTACCTGCTGGCCCCAAACAAGTCGATTGGGCACCTGATGATCAGGAACCAGTCGATTTGGAACTTGTCAAATGGGATCTGGTTGATTAGGTCCTTGTCAATCGGGAACCTGTTGATCAAGAATCTGTTTATTGGGAACCTCACTATTGGTTCCTGATAATCAGTTCCTGACAAATGGATCCCTGTTGATTAGGAACCTGTCAATCAGTTCACAGGTCGATCAAGTCAATCGATCCTTCTAACCCACAACTAGTAGATTGGCTCCCTGTCAAGCAATTGTCGATTGAGAATCTGTTGATAGGGTACCTGTTGATTGGAAACAACTGATCACTGATTGGAGTGTGGTAGGTGGGTAGAGCCTCTGGGACAGGTAGTTGTTTTTAACATGGAACTACAGACGTGTCCTGGATCATTGAACGATGAATTATGGTATTTGACCACTGAAGCTCTTGTGTTTGGCGTAGTTCCACACAATTACCAATAAAATTTGACTTTTCTGAAGGAAACACAACAGCTTGGTTCAATGACTCTGGAAACTTATGTTGTTCTGCATTTAGACAATTTTGGTAAAACTTTATTTAAACCTTTCTCTTTATTTAGCATCGCTATTTAACTAATAAAGTATTTACATTTTATGTATTTATTCATAGTTGATTTTAAACACTGGAGAACAGACATTTCTTTTTTCCAGAGGCTCCGCCCACCTCTCCTCCATCAGCCACAGGGCATGCTGGGAAATGTAGTCACTGCCCCCCTCCCCCACCCCTTAATGATGTCAGTCTCTGTCTACCTCCACGACAACACTGTAACTCTGACCTGCCAATAACAGAAACTGATGTCCTGTGGAAACATGCTAACTCCATGCTAACGCTGGAGTTAGCATGTTTCCACACTGTCATAACCACCAACAACAGTGCGAATAATGATGTTTGAAAAAACACAGCGAACCGCCAACAGTGTCACTGAGAACAACTCCACATCAGCGTGTCTCTTTGTGTGGTTCCAGGATTGTTCCTTTTAAACTGAAGTTTAACCAGAAAATCAACCTGCAGAGACATGAACCTGTGTTCATCACTTTATGTTTACTTGTTCGGTCAAAGAATGAGCGCACAGCAGCATGTGAGGTGGTTGTTTAGAAACATAAACTCAGCAATAAAATACAAACAAAACATATTTAACAATTTATTTCAGTGGTTTAGATATTGTGTAAATGAAGTACTTTCTTATTTCATGTATTCTTTATTTATTGAACTTCATCAACACCACCTCTCATGTTCAGATGTGTTTATTTGAAACACATTTAAAATCATATATATACATATATATATATGTATGTATATATATAAATACATATATATATGTATATATAAAGTTATATAACTTATATAACTTATTTACATCAAAGTGAAGATTTATCCATTTAGTTAATGATTATTAGCTCTTGTCTGAATTGAACTGCTAGCCATATGTTTAGCTTCTGATCTTCAAAGATTCATAGCTGACTATAGCTAACTATTTTAGCTGCTTGTCCCTTAGCTAACTTTAGCTAACAGTTTCCACTGTTTAAACTATTAGCTACCAATTTCCAACAATAGCAATACTTAGCGAATGATTTTCAAAGATCCATAGGTAATTATAGGTACTACAGTTGCTTATCTTTTAAGTAACTTTTAGCAAATGTTCTACTGTTTATCTAAACTATTTGTTGACCATTTCAACTGTTACACATGCTTTTAGTTAATAATTTTCAAAAGTTAACAATATTCGGTTGTTTATCAATACTGTAATGTAGCAACATTAGATGTTAGTCATACTTTAAACTAAATATTCCAACTATTTATCTTTTTCACTATTACTTTTCTGTTTTAAGAAGCTAGGTGTTACTTTTTGGTGTCTATTTCGACTGTTTATCTGATGCTTGTAGTTCTCTGTTAACACTAATGTTCATTTTTCAGGGGTTAATTAAGGACTTTTAAAGACATTTGTGCACTAACACAAATTAGTAAGTAGCATCACAAGTCATTTTTATATATGCTATATTATTGTTATGTACATAAACATTTATATATTTGTGTACCAACAAAGTAAAAAAACATAGATATAGAGTTAATCTAATATAAGCTTCACTCATGTTTATTACTACAGTGTGGATATATATATGTACATACGTGAAATGATTTTTTTTTTACATACATAAAGTATTTACTACATTGTCACATATATGTGTAACATGTATGTGTTGTACATAGAACATCTTATATTAAGTGTTTGTCCATATATTTATGGCACAATGTGTTTTTACATATGTAGTTAAAACACAAATGTTTTTACGATTCAGATGAGGGTACGAACATTTAACTGTTGAAATGTGTAATTTAGAGTATGAGTATTTTGAGTATTTTAGTTAAATGAAATCCATAAATATTAGCACTTTATATCTTTCCCCCAATAATTCACTTAACATGTAAAGAAAATGAAAAATCAGTCGGAAAATTTGTAGAGAAAAAACTTTACTTAACTTTACTGCATGCTATTTAATTTTCATATTAGTCAGTTGTCTTTCTAAGTTAATATAAGAACAATATTACCAATGTTTAGACTCCAACTGTTCCTGTGAACTTCACAATAAGAGCACATTAAATAATAAATAAAAACATTAATGGAAATGTGACTCAGCAGGAAATGAATCTAAACACCTGAGGACTTTTATTGTGAAGAGTCAGTTTAACTAAAGGTGTTGAAGTAAGGTTTTTTTCTGAGTTTTGTTGTGAAAGTTTGTCTGAGTGCAGACAGAGTTTTCATAAATGGATTTAAAACCTCTCCGCTGCCCTCAGATCAGACTTTATTGTGAGATCAGCTGAAGTTTCAGTGTTTGTATCGTTTTCATCTGCAGGTTGATTCTCCGACATTAACTCTCTGACCTGAAGTGACTCTGTGATCGCTCGTGAACTCTGCAGGTTTTTTATTTGAAGGTCGATCAGAGTTTCCAGTAAAACAAATATTGGTTGTTGCTGGAAAACAGCTGATTCACTCTGTGGACTCTTTAACGAGGTAATGTGTCGACCGAATTAAAACCCCATTAGTTTTTCTCAGTGACACTCGGCTTCATACGTGTTAACACTGATGCTGCATCAGAGGTGAGCTGCACCAATCAGGAGCCACTTTACATCTGAATATAATCAGGAAGTCAAAGAGTTAAAGATGTTGTTGCAGTTCAGCAGATCCTGTTTGTTCATGAGAAACCCTCAGTGTAGGATGTCAGGTCCAGTTTATCACCATCAGCAGCAGAATCATTCAAAGTTTGATTTATTAAGCCTTACAGCACGGGAATATGGAGACTCCCTGAGGGTCATAATCAAATAAAGATAATAATAATAAACCAGCCAAATCAAATAATAAACTAATCAGAATGGTTAAATAAACTGAGAGAACAATTTCTCTATAAAAGGGAACTAATTATTAAACTAAAGGACCAGATTAATGAAATGAGGGAACTAATTGGTAAACTGACACGAATAGACCAAGGGAACAAATAACATAGAGAAAGCACTTTATTAACAAATTAAGGCAAGAAATTAATCAACTGGCAGAACTATTTAATTAATTAACTTTGGTACAGGTGAATTAACTAAGGGATCTAATTAATAATCTGGGAGAACAAACAGATAAACTGAAGGAACTGATTAGTAGACTTATTGAAACAATTAACACACAGATAAAATGGTTTCATAAAATGAAGGAACTACATATTAAATGAAGGGAACAGATTTAAAACCTGAGGGAAACAGCTGATTAATCACAGAGCAGGTCAAAACTTTAGACCTAATCAGATTTCTGCAGAATCATGACCGCCATGTTAGTGTGTATTTTATTTATATGTTGTGCAAATATCAGCATTTTGACTGTTATGGAAAACTAACAAACTCCTGCATATACCTGAAATTAAAGGTGCAGTCCATTAAATTAAATGTTTGATCAGAAGTCGATGATCAGGTTCTGATGTTATGTTAGTTGTGATGAAATCTAGTTTAAAAGCTGTGATTATTGTAGTTTATATTTCTGCTTTTACTTTATTACAAACTAATTAGGAACTGAAACCTGCAGCTCTTCCTTCTGTTCTGCAGTCGCTGTGTGAATAATGATGAATATTTGTACATAAATATATTTGACATCACAGTGTGTCGTAGAACTTACAGATCTAACTCTGCTGGTCATAATTGTTGGTGCAGCTCATCCTGATGCTAAAATTCTGATGTCATGGTGTGACATCATGCTGTGATGTCATACAGTTTGTATTTGTTTTTGAAGATATTTTTTATTTGTTTCTGATGTGAAACATGCTGTACAGATTATGATGATGATGATGATGAATCAGTTTGTCTTTGGATGAACATTAATAGAAGAAGAGGATGAAGAAGACTTTATATTTCTCTGTTCTTCTCGTCACATTTTATTTAATGTCTCAATTACACTGAAACTGTAGAAGAAGAAGTTGTGTCCTTCCTCCCTCTGTGCAGCACTTTGTCCAGGAATGTGAACAGTTGACCTCTGACCTCGTCAGAGTCGACACCTTCTGTTTGCTTTGTTTTTAGTTGTCTGAAGGTTTTTGAAGCCGACACATGTAGCCGCTCGACTCCAGTCGAGATTTCACCTGAAACACTTTAATCACACATTTAACGACATGTTAGACCGGAGGTGAGACGTTGCTGTAAAGTTCAGTGAAACCTTTGTGTGATTTGGTTGAAATTATAACGACACAGTGTTCAGTTATCGCACTTAAAACTCATGAAATCCAGTAAATGTTTGGTGTAACTGAGCTTAGCCTGTGAACTATCTGTGTACAGCGTCATGAGAATCTGCATAGAAGAGTTTCCAGTAATAAATCATTATTTATTTGACTAAATGTCTTTCTGTTGTTATTGATCATTAGCCTGTAGAAACCACATATCTTCATGTTTGGTTTGGAGAATTTATTTTTCCAATAAACTGAAGAATTCAGAACTTTTTCAGATTTCATAAACTAAAAAACATATTATTGAAAAACAAATATGCAGCTCATTGTCTTCACTTGCCAAAACAAGACTGTTTAGAGATACATGTTTTTTTTTTCAGGGTGGCAGCAGTTTGAAAAAGTTCATTTTGATGGGAAATCTGGTGGGTCAGGGGGGGGTTACTGGGACTGTTTCAGAAAGGTTTAGAAGTTGTCGGTGGGGAAAATGATCAGGTGATTGATCGGAGTTTGAGGGTGTTTAGTTGGTTATGGAAGTGATTGATGAGATTGATTGGCTGTGTGATGAATGTTGGAAGTGTCCAGGGTTTTGCAGGGTTCTGCTTGGGGGGGTTGGTGTATTTGAAGACTAGGTTTAAGGGTTTGGAAAGTTGTGGACTGAAGTGTTTTGGGATACTTGTTGAGAGAGTTTGGGTTATTTGGTTGTGGCCTTTCACAGTGAGAGTGATTAGTGGGAGTGTTTTGAGGAGGTTTTGGGTGTGGGGATGGACGTGATGGGAAAACTTAGGGTGTTACTGATGAGGCAGTTTGGGGTGACTGATTCTTGGGTGACACTGAGGACATTTCATGGCTTTGGAAGTGGCTGATCGGAGTGTTTGGCAGATGGTTTGATGTTTTAGGGATGTTTGGTGGAAGTCTTTGGCAGATGGTTGGATTTTTCAGGGTATTTGATGAGGAAGTGTTGGGGGTTGATGTTAGTGTTTTGGGAGTACTTGGTGGAGGAGTTTGTAGTGTTTAGGAAGTGATTGATGACCGAGTGTTTTGGGGATATTTTTTCTGTATTTTCTTGGAGGGACGATATTTGTTGAGACAGTTTGTGGGTGCTGTGGTTAATAGAGTGTTTTGAGGGTGTCTGTGGGGTATTTGTTTGCCTGATACAGTGATGCTGAGTGAAAATGTCTTTGTATTTGGTAGAGATGTCTTGGGGTAATTATGAATGTAGTGTTTCAGGTAGGTATTTGAAAACAACGTGGGGGAGTAAAGTTTTTCATGGTATTTCGTGGGTTTTTTTGGGGTCAGTTCTTTGAAGAAGCAGTTTATGTTCATGTTTTTGGAATATTTTTGCAGGGAACTTGAGGTATTTGAGCTGGGATAGGCTCCAGCAGACCACTGCAACCCAAGTGTGGAGAAGCAGGTGTAGAAGATGACTGACTGACTTGAGGTATTTGATCAGAGTGTTTCAGGGGATATTCTCGGTGATTAGTGAGTAGGGGTGTTTTGGGGGCGTTTTTTCAGGCAGTTGTGGGTCCCTCAGATCAGCTGTACTTCAGTGTATTGAGTGTGTTTTGTGTATTTAGTGTAGTTAGTGTTTACTGTAGATTGTTGACTCTTAGTCTGAAGGTCACCACCCACCCTCCTCTCACCTGACAGAGGACAACACCTCTCTCTGCTGATCACCTCTGATTGGCTAATGCATTTGGCCGAGGTGGCTCAGTGGGCGGTGTCATGTACACATACAACAGGCTGCAGATGTTTGACCTCCATCACAGAAGAAGAAGAAACAGAACAGACACCAAGGAAGAAGAGCTGAGAGGTGAGTGGAGGGAAAACATAAAACAGATGTAATCCTGGTCAAAGTCAAGTCCACTTGCAAGCTTTATTCAGAGTTTTTAACAGCATCAGCTGGACAGTTTAAGATCAATCAGATAAACCTGCAGCTCAGTTTCAGTTTAATCTGCACTTAAACAAACGCTGATAAAGAGACAATGTAGATCACAGATAATTCAGGCCACAACTGAACCAGACAACAGGATTTAATTTGGAAGCTGATGTTAGCATGCTAACAAGCTAACTTGAAGCTGTTCAGCAAGCAACATGTTTGTCATGTCCACCCTTTTGGTTTAAAGCAACCATATATACATACATATATAGTTCCTCCTCTTAGTGGTCGTCACGGTAACCCTGAAGCCCTTTGGTCTGTTGCTGTGGTAACCCTGTGGTATTTTTAGAGCTGATAATGAAGCAGAGCAGCGAGGAGAAGGAGACGTGAGCACAAACCATCTGTGATGTAATATCTGAATAATTATCCACCTTCCTCTGCTCCTCTTCCTCCCTCTGCCCTCCACAGAGGGCCTTCAGGAGTTTCTTTAAAGGTTCTCAGGTCCCAGATTGACTCTGAAAGGGCTCCAGGGATTTGGAAATGTTTTACGTATTCTCCAGAGCTTCTTTGAGTTCTGAAGATTTCCCTGAAGAGGTGTTGAGGGTCTTATGAGAGATTTTTGGGACACTGTGGATTCAGGATTCAATGAAAAGCTTTGAAGATTTACATTTCAGATGTTTTTTGTAAATGCTTTTGGGATTATAGGAGATTGCAGTTTTGTTATTTTTTAAGAAATCCTACAAGTCTTGAAGGGTTCCCTCTGGAGGTCTAATGCTACATTAGATTAGTAATTCCCATCCAGGGATGTTTGTACCTCTAGGGATAAGTGTTTTTCAGTTTCCAAGGGACACATGCAAAAAGCAACGGATTGACTAAACAAAGGTTTGGTAAAACTAATAAACACCTAAAATGATAGAATAAATAATTACATGTTTGGCTGAGAAAATACTTACAAAGTTACAGATGCAGAATTACAGCTGCCATTCTACCTGTGTAACCCCTGCAGGGCCCCTGTTGTTCAGTCTGGGAGACCCGCTACCTCAGAGGTGGCAGCAACTTGAAAGTAAACTATTTGTCTGGTACATGAGCCAGAAAGGTTTGTCTCTGCACATGCTCAGTATATGTCTGATAGACTATGACTGAAGATAATTCAAACTTTTTTAGGTGGTACCAAGGTTTTACAATTAAAATATTTATAGGTTAAAAGTGAAAAAGGACAGACAGAATAAATAAAATCTCCCAACAGCATTTGTACAGATGTAGCGTGAGCAGCAGGCCCCATTTCTACTTTCTCCAACATCTCACCAACCCCCATGTTTGTATAAACACCCAGTCATAAAACTGCACCACACAAAGCCACAAAGACATTTGAAAGAACTTAAAGATCAGATAAGGATGAACTCGTAAAACCTTACCTTCTCCTCTCCTTACCAGATAGAGCTATCAGTTTCACCTCCCCTCCTCTATTCAGACATGATGAAATAACACCCAAAAGGAAGAAAACCTGAACATTTTGTCTCCCTGCCCTGCTCATGGACTGAAACCCCCATGACCTTTAACCTTCCTGTGGAGACACACTGACACTATCTGTTGGCCCAGATGAGCTGCAGACCAGCTGGTAAATTAATTTGAGAAGGTGAACTCAGAAACATCAGACTCTCCCTCGGACACAGAACTTCTACAAAGTTATGTAAAGTGTTTTATACAACAGTCTAAGTAGAAAGTAGTGATAGTTACTTGTATTTTAATCATCAAATGTTAAAACTGTAATCTTGTACTTTTATTGTGTTCATAGACCTTTATCAACACGTGACCTCAGAGATGTTATTTACAGGAATAACAGAGACAAACAAGTCTATGAATTCTGATATGTTTCTCAGTCTAACACCTAACAAGGTATCTTTGTTTATTGATTATTGAGCATGTGATTTCATGTTATTCTGAATATTGAGGTATTTTGAATGATGGACTCCTGAAGCAATAAGACAAACTTTATCTCAGTTTTATAAGTTTAAAGACATCCCCTCTTTGTCTGCACGGAGGAGGACTGTCCACTCAAATTTCTAACCACCAAAAACCTTGGTTACACCCAGGATAAGTTACTAATTTGCATAGACCAGATAAAAGGAAGGACCACTCCTTTGTCTCTGCTTTTCGTGTATGCTCTTCATGTGATCCTGCTCCTAGAGGTGTCTGTGTCTGCACCTCCACGTTCAGCCAATTTGCACTTTATGGCGCAGGCCGTCTAACTCTTAGTCTGTAACCTCTATAGTTGTAACTTTAAGTTTTTGTAACTTTTAGAACCTCCACATATCAACTGCAAGTTTATTTTGATTAACACAGATCCTCCAGACCACCTAACCGTGGTTCCTCATCAGACCAGACCTTCAGTGTTGGTTCCAGAACCAGACGTGATCCAGATCCAGACTGAGCCAGGACCCGACCACCCAGTTGTGTTTGGACTCGACATTACGCAGGAATACGACCAGAAAGAGTCAGGAGGAAAATCCACATAGTGTAAGATGACATCACTCTGATAAAGCTGATGCTGTCTCAGTTCAGTTCTACAAATTCTAAACTTCTTAGTTTCTCTTTTCTAATCTCCTTCTACAGCGATCGTTAACTTTCATAAATAATCCATCCAAATTTCAGATTCCATCATTCCACCTGTTTAAATCGGAGATTTTGGTTAACAATTTATTATTTTATTCATTCACGTATCAATCCATTTTATATATTATTCTCACCTTCTTTAGTTAGATTTCACTATTATTCAATAAATTTATAAAACTCACATGTCATTGCCTGAAGTATTTCTTTTGTCTGACTTCGAACGTTTAATGATCTGAAGAACAGATCCTTCTGATTTGACTGATGAAATTATAGAAATTATTGTGTTTATCTTAAATGGTCGGTGGTGTCCCTTTAACAAGACAATTTTTATAATTATTAATGCTAATAACACTACACAGATGTCTCTCTGAAAATGGAGGTTTGTGGAGAAAAATGTTTTTTCTTGTTGGAAAACACATCAACAGCCCCTGCTATCCTGCCTCTGTAACCCCATCCAGGGCCCCTGCTATCCTGCCTCCGTGACCCCATCCAGGGCCCCTGCTATCCTGCCTCCGTGACCCTGTCCAGAGCCCTTGTTTATGTGCCTGGGTAACCAATCTCCAGCTGGTTGCTCACTACATCAGTCACAATTTAAGAATCTTAAACTTTTTCATAATTTGCTCCTTATTCACTTTCACATTGATGTTAAGTTTTTGATTCTGGTCCTGGTTCTGATCACACAAAGAGGAGAAATTGCACCATGAATTACACAAATAATGTTTGTCAGTTTGTGAAGACAGTGATCCACCAGAAGGGGGTAGGATTTCCCTTCTCTATAAATTCAATTGTGTTATAATTCCTGCCTGTTCTGTGATCTCTTAGACCTATTGTGTGACCATCGGTGGGGCCCCCGAGCCTCAAGTTGGAGACCTCGACTTCAGAGGATGATGGAGATTCTGGTTTTATAATCATTTTTCTGTTTTGAATTCTCAGCTGGGATCCACCTGAACCCCAAACACCTGTGGGCATCTACATGACCTTCGGGACCATCGGTACCTCTGGGACCTTTGGTACAATCTAGACCTCTGGGACCTGCAGGACCACTGGGACAGCCAGGACCAGCGGGACCTCCAGGACTTCCAGGCCTTCAGGGACCTCCGGGGACCTCTTATTGACAGACTTCCAGTTTCTCCACAACCATGTCTTCATTTGCCAGTGTGCATGAACATAAACCATCTGGACTCAAGCGTTTCTGTTTGTGGCTACATAGTTGCTCCTCCCTTCCTCCTCCTCCTCCTCCTCCTCTCCCTCTTACTGTCAGCAGTGGCGTCCTCTCCTCTCCTCCAGCGTCTCATCGCCGCCCTCTGCTGGTCATCCTGCTGTTCTGCAGTCTGCTGCTGATGGTGCTGCTGCTGCTGTGGAACTACCACTGTCTGTTCATCTCCCACATCTGCTCCCCACCAGAGGACGGGGGACGCAGGGGGGAGGCAGGGTCGTGACCTCTGTGGAGTCACACCTGGAAAACACCTGGAACAGGTCTGAACTGATCCAGTAGCCAACAAACAAGCCTGAGATACTCTGCTCTGGCAGGAAAGTCAATCCTATGAAATAACAAATAAGTATAAATCTGGAGGTTTTTACAGCAAAAAAGTTCAATAAATGTGTTGTTATAGTTTCATTGTATTTCCATATGTAAATATCTGTCATTAAATAACCAATAAAACAAAAATGTTTTGCAAAATCAAAGTTATAAACTGTTGTGTAATTATTTAATTATTTGTGCCATTAAAATGACTCGATTTTCTTTTCTATTTTTATTAGTCACTTTAATTCAACAATAAATGGTGTGGGTTTGTTTTGTTTTTTAAATGATATGACATGAAAACAAATGAAGGACTACAAAAAGGTATTAGCACTGTTTTATTGTAATGACACAAAAGTAATAGAGCAAACATAAATCTTGAAGAAAGAAGACAATAAACAGACTTGTTTAATAAATACTCAGCCTCACTATCAGATCCCACTCTATTTATTTTCACAATATATACATTTTTTAAAAGGTACTTTTCAGTATGACCATAAACAGTTTTTGCATATATGGTACATATTCCTGTGCAGCAGTCTTGTCCCAGTAGCAGAGTAAATAAATGTTTTGCACTAAGAGCAGGTTAAATACATGTTTGAGTTCTTCAGGCTGTGATACACCTGCTCAGGTAAACACCAGGTTTATTTTAGAGCTCGTTCAGACTCGTCTCAACACACAGCGCACAGAAGGATTCAACAACAATAACTGTGTTAAAGTGTGCATCTGAATGTTGGCTGGCAGCAGGGAAAAGATGAAAATAACCCGGTACGCAGACTGAAGTATAACACCAGCAGTCGCAAACCCTCCATTAGAGATCTATTCCTGTCTGACAGACGGCCGCCGCCGGGTTTATTTTTACAGATTTACTTTGAGGTGGCAAAGCTGTAAAAGTGACAAACCAGCAGATTTACAGAGAAACAAAGTGAAAACAGTCTGAGGAGAAGCTGCAGCAGTAAAAGAGTTTAAAGACTTTACAGGGACTAAAACACAGGGTCAGGAAACAGGATCACATAAACTGAATTAGAAAACAAACAGGATAAGAATATGTTCACTGTTTTAAACACTAAACTCTAAACTTCCCAAATATACAGTACAAAGGGGTTCCCCAGGCTCCACAGCAGGGGTCATAGACAGGGGGTCCCCAGGCTCCACAGCAGGGGTCGTAGACAGGGGTTCCCCAGGCTCCACAGCAGGGGTCATAGACAGGGGTTCCCCAGGCTCCACAGCAGGGGTTGTAGACAGGGGTTCCCCAGGCTCCACAGCAGGGGTCATAGACAGGGGTTCCCCAGGCTCCACAGCAGGGGTTGTAGACAGGGGTTCCCCAGGCTCCACAGCAGGGGTCGTAGACAGGGGTTATAGACTCAAACTGTATATAAATACTTAGCAACAGTTTTGCAGTAATTGTTGGCTTTATGCAACTGTTTTTCTAAGATTTAATATTAATAACAACAACATGATTTTACAGCAATTTTTATGCAAAACTGAGATCTGAAACAATTCATCCGACAGAAATATAAATACAACTGGCTGAAACTATCTGATAACAGCAAAGTGAACCTTTACCAACTTTTACAATAAAGTCAGCATGACAAAATGATTTCAATTGCAAAAATCAGCTGTGAGAGACACTGTGATATTTGTACTTTAACTTCAGTAAAGTATGTGAAGAGTTGTTCTGGGTTTAATGAATAGTCTGGGTCTGAATCACTGCTCCTTAAGATCACAATCAGAAAGACCTTTATTCTCATTATGCAAAGTACCATAAAATTAAAGTAAAGACAGAGTAAAGTAAGGTGGAACTATAACAAACATAAAAATACTAAACATAAAAATATTTAGGGAATGACAAACAACAGTAATAGCAGAGAAAGATACACTTCAGGCTATGTACAGTTTATATGCAGTTGGTGGAGTTTAATAAATAACTTTATTACGTGTGTGTCAGCAACAGTCTTATCTCTGTTGTGTGTATGTCCCTCACAGTCTGTAGATATATGAAACTTTATCAAACTTCTCTTCAGAAAAACTGTTTTAAACCCTGATATAAAACAGAGCAACAACCAATATGAAGAAGCTAATGTTTGTGTTTTTTCCATCAGAGATGATGTGACAGATGAATCAGTGCAGATTGGACTTTTTACTTTTTAGCTCTGCTCTCAGTGTTTCCTCTGTAGGCAGAGAGAGGATGATGTCCCCCTTGTTGTTAACCTGCCATTCCCTCTCGGTCAGGGCAGATCTGTTTAGCTGTTTAATTAGCCTGTTTTTACGTCGGTATTCTTATAACTTATAGCTACTGTCCCGTGGACACACAACCTGTTC
>OOFC01042921.1:0-12738 GCA_900323345.1 Pseudochromis fuscus
AAATTCAACTAGAAAATCACTGGGAGAGCACAGACCTCCACCAAGCACAACATTTCCTCCATATTGTCTTGTGAGTCATATGCATAAATGTCACATATGGTCCTATCTCCCAATGTTAAAGAATCCTTCAAAAAACTCCTGGATCCAGAGGGTGATCCGGATCACTTCCAAAATCTAATCATTTGTTCCTGATCCCCATCTGGACAATCCCTGAAAATTTCATCCAAATCCGTCTGTAACTTTTAGAGTTATTTTGGAAACCATCAGACAAGCCTCGGCAAAAACATAACCTCCTTGGAGGTAACTATGGTGGACAAACGCCGATCATAAAGTACATTAAAGTGTTGTGTCTGTGTGATAAGCTCATATCCACACACTCAGATTAGGAGGAACTCACAAATAAAACACTGATGCCAATAGTCAGTACCTACATCTGAGTTACACAACTTCTGCACAACAAAAGAAGAACTGCGAGTCACATAAGTTCCCACCGACAACAGTCTTGTGATGTAAATCAAACTCACGAGGAAAAACACCAATTAATGGTAAACAAAGATCCAGGAGTAGAAACTAACGAAGACATCCACAAGTCGCCGGGTGCCAGGGAGGAGGCAGGGGACGGGGAAGAAGACATGAGAGGAAAAAAGATTTGATGAAAGACAAGTAAAATATATATATATATATATATATGTGGAGGAAGAGTGAGTAAGAGAAGGAAATAAACATGAGAGGAAACTGAAATAGGAAGGAAGATGGTGATTCGACACAAGAGATGAATCAAATGAGCAACAGCAAAGCAAAGAAGGGAAAGTGATGGAGAGAGGGGAGACGAGGGAGAGAGGTATTTCGGGAGGTGTGAGAAGAGAACATATCATCCCGGGGGCCCTGTGTCTTTCCAGCCCTTTAATGTCTTTAATTAAAGCCAACAGTATTATCGCCGCGCTCCCTTGGAGTGCCATTAGCAAAGCAACACTCGGCTACAGAGCCAGCTAATAGAGAAGGGGAAGGGAGTGGGGTAAAACGCCTAATGATGGGAAGAAGCTGTGCGAGAGTGACGGACGGAGAGGGGAGTTATCAAGGCCGGAGGAGGGCCGGAGGTCATGACAGGCGGGGTGAGAGGAGTGATTAAGGGTGAAGGAGCGCCGGAGGCCGGGATGGACAGAGGGACGCATGGCGTGAAGATGATGGGGTCGGGGGGAATAAGTGGGAGAGGAGGAAGGAAGAAGCTGAGGCAGGAAGAGAAGAGGAGGGGGAGGAGGGGGATTTGTGAGATCTCAACTTCAAAAGGCCAAAGCTGGAGAGGAGACAGGCTGGCGTGGAGAAAGAATTACGGAGCTAAACGTGTGGGCTGACTGATACATGATCACATTATGCCGGCAGCTTGTTTAATCAATCTGACTTCCCCGGTCCCTGGCCACAGGGACGGTCTCTCACATGGCCCTGCATCCGACAGCAGGCGGCATGGCAACGCTCGCAGGAGCAATATGGCTGCAGAAGAGGCTCATCTTGTGACATCAAAGCCTCCTATACGGCTTCAAATCTCATTATTGGAGCTTTTACTTCCACAATGACCTCTTGTACACTTGTTAAATGTCTGTAGTTTGGTGCCAGACACTATAATAGCATGACAATGGCAGAACAATTACTGTTAGTACCGTAAATCATCAAGTAGTAGTAGTTTATTTACTGAAGCTGCAGAAGGTAACAGGTAACCTCTGTTTGATGCTCCACATGTGATCAGCAGTGGAGCATTAAACACTGAATTTACTGCTGTCAACACTTCCTTTAACAATTTCAAAATAATAACCACTTCTTGCATTTAATTGCACAGAAAACATTCATTTCTTAAGTGGGCTTTTATTGTGAAAAATTTGCAGGTGCACCATGTTTCATTTATTCCCCCTGTTGGCCTTTATCTGTTCCCTTGGACCACAGCCCTGGACATTATGAGAGACTCGGCCTTTAGTCGACTTTTATTGGACAAACTCTGGCATTTGAAACATGTTTGATTTTTACAACAGGAAACAGAACGACTGATGCTCCAGCTGTGAGTCACAGCAATAATTCAGCTGTCAGAAATCCATGATTTATTGGGAGAGTATAAGTTTTATTCTTTAATCCAGCTTCTGAAGGCAGGAAAGTTTTTCTGGGGTTAAAACTTAGTTCACCCTCACACCTCTTTCTGCTGAATTCACACTCCCGGCTCTTCATCCTCCACATGTTGCTGTTTCTTTGCCTCATTCGTGCAAACTGCAGCATGCACGAGGGAAGCAAAGTGTTTACTCGGGGGTGTCTATTTTTCTTTTTATATATTTTGATTCAAGGAAACGAAGTGCTTCTTCAGAGAGGTTTTTGAATGGCAGTCAGCTGGAGCCTGGAGATTTCCTGGAGCTGGTATCTGTCTGTGAAAAGCAACTTCACAAATGGCCACAAATACTACATCAAGTACTAGATACCACAGGTACTCCTGCTTTGACTTCAGCCTTGGACTGTGGAGCACCAGCATCTCTGACATTAATAACATGATATTAGTGTCGTGATGTGTGGTTCTAGTTTGTTTTTCTTGTGTTTAGTTTTGTGATTTATTTTCTTGTGATTGTTCTGTGTGTCATGTCCTTTTCTTGTTCTGCATGTGTTCAGTGTTTTCTGTTTCCTGTTTTATTTTGTCTTGTCCCCTGGTTTCTAGTTGTTTCCTGTTGTCCACACCTGTGTTGATTGTCTCGTCTGCCACAGCCCTCCCTGATTGTCCTCTCCACCTGTGTTGAATTAACCCTCGTGACCCCAGTGTATTTAACCTCCTCTGTCTCTTTGTCTTGGTTTCAGTGTCTGTGATCTCGCGGGGTCCTTCCAGTGTTTGATGTCTTCCTTCTTGTGTCTTACCTCTAGTGGTTTATGTCTTGCTTCCAGTGTTTTCCAGTGTGTCTTTCCTCTAGCACAGGGGTGTTAAACTTGTGCCATGGAGGTCGAGACCCTGCAGGTTTTCTTTCCAACCGTCTCTCCAGATGCTGGTCTCACTGATGAGCTGCTTCCCTCAAATTGAAGGAGGTGTTGGTGATTAAAATCACCTGCTTTAGTGACCGGTTGGAAAGAGCCTGCAGGGTCTCGGCCCTCCATGGCACGAGTTTGACACCCCTGCTCTAGTGTCTTCCCTCATGCCTCTTACGTCTCGTGTCTACCTACCAGTGTCATTCATCTTACTTCCAGCATCTTACGTCCTTCTTCTAGTGCAGGGGTGGGCAATCCTGGTGCTCCAGGACCGCTATCCTGCAGGTTTTAGATGTGTCCCTCTTCCAACACCTGATTCAAATGACCAGCTCATCAGCAAGCTGCAGAAACCTGATAACAATCCTGGTCATTTGAATCAGGTGTTGGAAGTAGGACACATCTAAATCATGCAGGACATCGGCCCTGGAGGACCAGGATTGCCCACCCCTGGTCTAGTGTCTCATGTTTTGTGATCCTTATTTGTTGTTCTGCTCCAGAGTTTTGGTTTTCTTTCCAGGGTTTTTAAAGTTTTGGTTTTTCCAGTTTTTCTTGTGTTGTGGACTCTTACTTTGGTTTTGTATTTTTCCTGCTGTTTTGTGCAGCACTTTAAGTTTTCTCCTTTATTTAAAATCCTTTTTGTTTTGCTTAAAGATCTGTGTTTTGGGTCCTGCTTCCTCCCACTTTTCCTGACAATTAGTCAATGAAAGGGTTTGTGTCTGGTGTGTGTGGCTGACATGTTGTCGTTGAAGATGCATCGTGCAGCTTTGTATCTGCAGCTCTCTGACCTGAACCTTTTTCCTACTGAAGACAGAAGATCAAAGTATTTATCTTTCAAACATTTTTTTCTTTATGATTGAAGGTTGAACTATTCAGTTGGAGACTAGAGACACAATCAGTTCAGTGAAATGAACATGCTCACCCTGTAGTTTCAGTTGCTAATGTAAGGATCCAGTGTTGTAGGGAAATTAATCAATAGTCTGGAGAAGAAGAAGTATCAGGAATATTAGACTGAAATGTTTCTTTCTAAACCTCAGAAGCATCAAAACTGTATTTACTTTCAGCGGTCCAGTGGAGACGGACTCTGATGGTTTGTGTTTGTTCTTTGTGGCTCTGACAGCTTTTCTAAACATGCAGCACACTTAATAATCCTCTAAATAAATGTTGTCATCTCTCAGACTGACTCACACCCACAGACAGCAAAGTAATTTCATCACCACTCATGTTTTGTGTAGTTGCATCACACACTTCTGCTGTTTGGTGTTAAATTTGTGCCTTGTGAGATGATATCAAAAGATTTTTATTTTTTATTTTTTATGGTTTATTGATGAGCAGGTTCAGCAAAACAAAAAATCCTTTCACAACACCACTTTAAATAATTCTGTAAAATCACTGTATCAGAGAGCCTTCACACGTCGTGTCAACTTTAATTTTGGAGCTATATTTAAACAGCTGTCGTATCAACATCTGTTCGCCATCAAAACGCTCGCTGGGGGAGATGTAAGGACGTGAAAGTGTTGCAACCAGACTCCAGGGATCCGTCGTAAAGGAGTCGCAATGTGCAACTTGCAAAATCAAATTAGATTGTATCATAAAAGAAATTGAAATGAAAGGAGGGTTGCTGCGAAACATGACTGAGCGTGTGGCTGAGTGGGCGGGGCTTAGAAAGCCTGATATCAGCTGTTAACTGCTGGAGGAGATCCAGCAGGTCACATGTGACATCTCACAGGTTGAAGAGGAAATAATGCACCGGGCATAACACCGCTGCCCTTTAAAAGACTGACCCGAGGCAACCTCTGCCATTAGTGCAAATATAAGATTAAAAAAAAAAACCTCTGCATCGCTATGACGACACTGAGACATCCCCAAAACCAGAAGGGCCTCGAGGGTTTTTAATGCAAGATCTTCATCTTTGCAAAGGGGAGTATTTTAACTGAGTGTGTTAATTAATGGAGCTGTGGTGGAGACACAAGCGACTACAGTGTGTGTGTCACTCTGAGGAGCAGCTGCTATGTAAGCAACAGTAGTTTAAATTCATGATGGGATGTTTGGGACAGACATCCGATGGGACAGATCTGAGCTCCCAGAGTCAGGTTGATGTCCCTTTGTGTTCAGGCCACAAAAACCAAAGACTGGGGTCATGACGCTGGGGAAGCAGACCTCCATGTGGTGGCACAGGTTGGAGAAGGATGAAGCTGATACTGGAGGATGAAGCAGCGAGAGGTTAGAGAACGAGCTGATTTGTCGCCTTATTTCATGAGGTGACCCCACATTGAGAGCAGAGAATGGCGCTGACCCCGGGCTTTAACGGTGTAATTGTGCGTTCACATCAGTTTAATCACCAATTACTCTCAGAGGGCTCCAGCGTTAACTGCCTCTGCAGGGGGAAGGGAATCAGGCGGTGCTGTTTCAGCTGGACAATCAAACTGTTTATACATGTGAGTGAGGGCTGTGTGATTTCAGAGTGGCTTGTTTCACCCTCTTCAAAATCACATCCAGATATTATTCTAATTTCTTTGGCCTGATTAGGAAATAATGAGACGTCATTTTCTGAGTTTATTTCTGCCATTGAAAGTCTGGAGCAGGAATTTGGAACGAAATGTATTTGACTGTGGTTTTATTTTATTTTATAAAGACTTTGAAATCTAAAGGATCAAACACTCTGGATGCGGTTTCCATGACGACACAGACGTTGTTGCAGATGTTAAACACTGTTGATTAAGGCGAGACTGTGGCTGCAGTGGGACTGACCTGCTCTCAGCACGGTGCTGATGAGGACATGAACACACAGTCATAATTGTGTGTGTGTGTGTGTGTGCAGGTTGAAGTTGCATGCACGTGTGTTCACAGGATAAGTGTAACTTCATATAACATGCCACATCGATGCTTAATGCATAAACTTTAGAGAGAAAGAAACTAAACAAAACAGGAGGATGGAGACTCTGTCCAGTTTTACTGTTCAACCAAAAATAATCAGCCTTTACTTTCTTACACATCTCATACTTTCTGACCCCACACACACTTCATTTTTATGTTTTAATTACCTCCGCCAAGGAGGTTATGTTTTTGCCGGCGTTTATCTGTCTGTCAGTCTGTCTGTCAGTCTGTCTGTTTGTGTTCAAGACAACTCAAAAAGTTATGGATGGATTTTGATGAAATTTTCAGGATATGTTGGAAGTGGGAAAATGAAGAACTGATTTCATTTTGGGGTTGATCCGAGACACCGTCTGGATCCAGAATTTTTTTAAGGATTCTCCTCTCAAAGTCTCTCCTCGAAGGCGTCCATCTTGATATGCTAGCGCAAGCGCAGTGCAGTTTCCCGTGCCCTCCTCGCCCAGGCGACACGCTCACATTTTTGGAGCTGTATGCGGACGCCTGTCCACTCGAGCGCTTCCTGACGTGTTCCATGACATTTACGTGACGTGGACCCTCATGCACCAACGCGGACATGCGGACACGGAAAGTATCAATTGGCCTTAACAGTGATTGGTGGAGGTCTGTGCTCGCAGAGTGCTTTTCTAGTTTGTACAGCTTCAGTTTTAAATCACTGTTATCCAGTTGAAACCACAAACAGGTTGTTGAGCTGTGGACACCTTTGATTAGAACAGATTAGACACAATTGTTTCCATGAATACAACTTACATTTTAATGCTGGTGGACTTTGTTGATCCAGAGCAGATCTGATACAGAGAGGAAGTGTTGAAGACATGTCCACAGGGCCTGGGGACGGCAAAGGTCAGTGTCCTCATCCAACCCTGTCTGAGGTGTCCTTCTGCATCTTAAACACAAAGTAAAAGCAAAAACATATTTTTAATTTCTTCTTGGACTTAATTAATTTGGTTAAATCCAGTGTGAAACTTCTGTCTCCCTCTTCTGGCAGTGAGAGTAATTACACACACACGCACACACCCATGCATCCTCCATGGAAACAATTGATCTGATCTACAACAAATAAATCACTGCAGGTTGTAGCAGCGTTAAAATCTGTCTATTTAAAACAGTGGTAAAGTGTTTCATAGATATTCACCATAAGACTGAATCTGTGTCAGCTGGTTTATTTACATGAGAGAGTCCTGCAGAGGTAAATGTGACTGAGTTTTCATTATAAAAACACAAACAGTGTAGTAGTACTTTCTGGCTGACATTGTTCAGTAAATAACAACACAATACCAGTGATGTGATCTAAAAGGATTCAAAATATTTCACCTTTAAAGAGGAAGTTTAAACAGATTTTCCTTCCTCGCCGCTCCTCTGTTTCCTTCCTGTTGAGTTTTATGTCAACTCCTGCCGTCTGTTACTGGGGCTCAGGGTGGCAATGAGGAAAAGGAGGAAGATGTTGTACAGCATCCTTTATATTAGAGCAAAATAATAAAGATTGTCCAAACAGCAGAGCAGCATATGATGTCAGAGTTTACAGGTCACCCAACACCGAGCCATTTCTCAGAGGGGTGACATTTTACAGCAGAGCCTGGAGGTAGGTAATCACTTGTTTCTGGTCTCTGAAGGACTCCCCCGCCACCACCACCTTCAGACATATACACCGCCGCCGCCGCCGCCATCACACACATGAGCTGCACACACTCACCCTAATCTAAGCAGCTTGACCCTCCCCCAAGGCTGCGGTAAAACATCATTTTAGAACGAATTTCCTTTTAACCCTCATCCCACCGGGTGAGATGCGGGGCCACGATAAGCCGGGCCCTCCGCTGCAACCTCTGCTGTTTGACTGATGGCAGCAGCTCTCCTCACTCTGTTTAATCTGAAGCGGTTTTACTCCCAGGACCCAGACGTCTTGTCAGTGACTCCACCAAGTATCTTTTCCACTCATTTGGGAAACAGCATTAAAACCAGTTATTAGGATTTTAATGAAGCCCCACTCCGGCTCCCTCTCACACACGTGTTGCTGTTTATTTGTCTGTGTGTGTGATGCATCGTCCCCGCGGTGTCTGCTGCTGACTGTTAAAGCACACGGCTGCTCCCTGAGTGACTGAGAAGTTTGTGCTGTGGAGGTGCAGCTTTTAATAAACAGAAAAATCCTGCAGGGAAGGTAAGCACTTGCCCATTTCTGAGAAAACTTTTTGGTGGGGGGAAGGAGAAAGTTTTAGAAGTGAGACATCTCACTCTGACTTTTTCTCACAAACACCCAGAAAGCTTTTCTCTCCCCCACAAAGCTTAACCTGCCCCCCTCTGGAGAGACCAGTCTGGGCTGTTTCTCCACAATCTTCTGCTCAACTTGTTTTTTTTTGTTTGCTAAATCATTAAGAGTGATGTGGTCACTGCAGCAGGGTTTGTAAAAGTAAAATATTGTATCGGATAAAGAAGGAGCAGCTCTCCTGACACTTGAATGGTGTTGGTTAAAAAGTTTTTAGAAATGCAACTATCATTAAACACATAATTAAATCCAAAAAACAATCCACAACCAAAACAAAACAATAAAATTCATCCTTGTTCTTTATTTTTAAACTAATAAATCAAAGTGTGTGGTGTGTTGAAAATATAAAAAGCACCGGTCGAGATATAAATCTGCTGCTTCACACTGAACACTGTTGCCCCCTAGGGGTGAAATAGCAGCACTTGTATCCTGTTCAAACATCCTGATCTCTCATACCCACAGTGTGATCATTTACTGTGGAGCTAATACAAAATCAATCACTGAGATCTGATCAGTAGGTTTGGACAAATCGACAGAGATGAAAATGTAACGATCCCGAAATGTAACAACGTCCTGAATTGTTATTAAAAAATCATAATATATCAGGTCAGCTGACTCTGTTCTCTTTGAAGTCTCTGCCTAAAACATATTTTTATCAGAGCCTTTCCTGATTTTATTTGTTTTTTTTATTCAAATTGTTGCTTTGTATTTGTGCGCACTATCATATTTTTATTTTTATTTATGTGCGTTGCATTTTATTAATATAAACCACTTTGTAATGTCTGATTAGAAAAGTGCTCCATAAATAAAGTTTATTATTATTATTATAAAACCTGATGTGTAATAACTGATCAATGATGTAACAAAAGTGCTGAGCCTGAAATGTAATAAAAAAAGAAAGTAATAAAACCCGTTACATTTTGGGCAAAGTTGTTACTTTTTGAACTCAGCATCTTGTTACATTATCGACCAGTTTTTACAGTTCGGCTTTTATTTTTGTAACAATTTGCGTCATTGTTACAGTTCAGGTCGTTGTTACATATCGAGCTCTAACAAATCTCTGTGGAGTAACACTCATCGATTAAAATCTGTGGGAAGTAAAAAAAATAAATCTGTAAATGGATTTAACTGGTTTGAATTTGCCACTTTGTATTTTCACACTACATCCTGAAATAACATATTTAATTCCTCTTCTCGTCCTGGTGCAGATGATGCTGATGAAGAAAGATCCTTGGCCTCGTGAATAAAGGAACAATCCAACATTTCTCAGAGCAGAAAATACAGACATATAACAAAATGCTCACACACAGAGATGGGGCTGTAATGATACATTTTATTCTTTTTAGTTTGTACTTCTCAGCTAAATATTGTCATATATTCAGATTTCACTTAACTCGTCACTTGTCTCGTCTTTGCGAGTGGACGTCCTCCTCTCGCTGCAGAGCAGAGACTCCCCGGCTACAGTTTGCTAATGTTGCTTAAGAAGCTGTCCCTCCAACTAAATGCACTTGAATGCGTGACACGTCGTATTTACCACTTCAGAAGTCCTGACTAGGGGCTTACCAGGATGACTTGAAGGCAGCATTAAACCAGACGACATGAAAGAGCTCAAGTCTCTGAAAAAAACGCCACAAAAACTACCACAAAAACTTGCCGCAGCAAATTCCTCTTACTCAGGGCTTTGGATTTGAAATATACCATCTGTTCTCGCTCTGACGAATCAAACTGAGGAACTTATGAAGAATCATATAGGAGCAGGTTTCCTCTGAATGAAGATAGAGTCACTATCCCTGGTGTGTGTTCGTTAAAACACCTCCTGATGTTTGAAGGATGATGGGAAAACACAGTTGTAAGCCTCCTTAACTCCTCGTCAGCCTGCTGCCAAGCTATTGGAGTTGGCGTTTCCAACCTTTATTTGGCTCCAAAAAAACCACAAACGTGTCCGTCAAAATTCCCCGAGTCTGCTTCGCTACCTTTCCTCCAACTTGGCTACAAAACACTGGGAGTGTTGGATACAAGCTGTTTGGAGAGCTGTGATGGATATGTTTGGCTTGTTTTCTGGAGATGACTGGTTTAGAAAAGCTGAAATGAAACTACACGGCCAGACTCACGCTGTGTTCAGGTTTTGCAGAGTGGGTGCTGTGCAATTTAACATGTGTTTTAAGTGGATTACAGGACCCTCACTCCTCCTGTCTTGTATATTTTTTGTGGGATTTGAGAAGAAGATGTTTACAGACTGATTCTGGGATTTAAAGATAAAATATCTTCAGGTTTAATCACTTTTAAACCCAAAAACAAACATTTAAGAGACTGATGTGGATGCTGTGAGTTTTACAGGTATTGGACAAAAAGCTACATTTGCAATTAATTCAAATGATGTAATTTAACTCAAGTCATTTTATTTTGACCTGAGGATACCAATCTACTCAGTAATTGTTTTGGGGGATTTCACTTGAAACCACAAATGTTAAACTAGATAAAAATGAAAAAATAAATAAAGGTAATTCTCACCAAAGGTCATTAGGACAAATCTACAGAATGAGTCGAGCAGATGTTGCTCTAAGGGTAAAATTTCACCTGCAATGAAAATGAGATTGGAAGTTGCTTCATCCTCTGAGATTAAAAATCCAAATAATTAAACATATTTTAAAAATGTAAAATCTTTGGTCCTGGTTAATTTTTTTAATTTTTATTTTTTTGTAAATCCGGGACATGTGCCAGAACTTCTTATTTCCCCTGAAGTGGCAGCAGATGGCCACTTGAAGTGTCTGCTTTGTTTTAACCTTTCACATGTTGGAGGTGCCTCTTGTTTTTCCTCTTTGTCCTTCATTGATAGTGTGACACTGGATGAATTTTCATTTGGGGATCGGCTGAGAGTGAAGTCCTCTCTCAGCGTGCATTCATCTCCATTGACCCTCTTCATGTATCTGCTCCCCCCTCTGGACCATAACCTGGGTTACCTCAGTGGGGACTCCTTACAGTGACAGACAGGCACCTCTAACCTTCTGCTCCACTGTGTTTAGATACTGAAAGATTATCCACCAAGCTGCAGCACCCCCCACCACCCACCACCTCCTCCTTCCCCAGCTTTTTAGAGGACCATGCCCTTATCCATCCATCCCTTCCCCCTCCTCCACCTTCTCCTCCTCTATAAAAACATACCAATCTATATCCACACAAATCAAACATACCAGCTGTGTGGGGGCGCAGGAGCATGTCTATGTGCTGGTGTGTGTGCGTGCAAGTCCTGGTTGGCTTATAGCCTCAACAATGAGGCGAGGATAGGAGAGCAATGGGAGTGCTGCATATAAAATTCATGGGCTGGTTGTGGAGAAAATAATAAGGCAGAAAGCTCTCGCAGACCTGCTGCCAGTACCTCTAATGCAGCTAAACAGATCGAGTGTGTGTGTGTGTGTGTGTGTGTGTGTGTGCTGCCTTTAAGTGCTCTGTGTGAGTGTGAATATGTAAAGTTGAATTTGTTAGTGCTAATGCAGGTTGGTTGGGATCAAACACAGCATCAGAGGCATACTGAAGTAAATAAGTCAGTAGGTGTTCGGGCCGGCCAGCTGTCGCCGAGGTGAGGGCTGATTTATTTTGCCGGGCGGGATGACAGAGGGAGGGACGGACAGGCGAGAGGGATGGAGGGCAAGATCAAAGAACGTATAGATGGAGGTTTGGACGGATGGACGGAGGGAGAGGTGATTGAAGAGCCAAGGCCAGGAGGACGGCCCAGTCCAATCTGTATACGAGGCAGAAGTGTGAATACAGAGAGATGTGTGAACAGATGATTTGTGTGCGTGACGGGAAGGAAGTGACTCTGTAAACCAAACATCTTCAGCTGAGGGGGCGGCTGACAGAATAAGTCTTTGAATAAGACACAGTGAAACATCTTCACACCTGCAGCACATATGAGACCAGCAGCTTAGGGCGACGGGACCATGAGGCTCAAGCTCATCAGCACCAACATATGATGAGTGTAACTCCGCCTCCCTCATGCTTAAGTCTAGTGTTGTAGTCAAGACTGTACCAACTGAGTCTAAGACATTATTGAGACTTGAGTGTTTTGAGACCGAGACAAGACCAAGACATTCGGAGGTGGAGACCGAGACAAGACCAGGACATTCGGAGGTGGAAACCGAGACAAGACCAAGACATTCGGAGGTGGAAACCGAGACAAGACCAAGACATTCGGAGGTGGAGACCGAGACAATACCAAGACATTTGGAGGTCGAGACCCAGACAAGACCAAGACATTCGGAGGTGGAGACCGAGACAAGACCAAGACATTCGGAGGTGGAGACCGAGACAAGACCAGGACATTTGGAGGTGGAAACCGAGACAAGACCAAGACATTCGGAGGTGGTGACCCAGACAAGACCAAGACATTCGGAGGTGGAAACCGAGACAAGACCAAGATTCGGAGGTGGAGACCGAGACAAGACCAAGACATTTGGAGGTCGAGACCGAGACAAGACCAAGACATTCGGAGGTGGAGACCGAGACAAGACCAAGACATGGGGGCATGTCTCTCCAGGTGTCACAAAGACTAGATGACACCGGGAAGGCAGTTCTCACTTCTCACAGTAGTGCTGGGCTGGTCTTGA
>OOFC01042924.1:0-15187 GCA_900323345.1 Pseudochromis fuscus
AGATGAGATGAGATGAGAATAGAGGAGAGGAGATGAGATGAGTCGAGGCGAGGCGAGACGAGACGAGGCGAGATGAGACGAGACAAGGCGAGGCGAGATGAGATGAGATGAGATGAGATGAGTCGAGGCGAGGCGAGACGAGACGAGGCGAGATGAGACGAGACAAGGCGAGGCGAGATGAGATGAGATGAGATGAGATGAGGCGAGGCGAGGCAAGATGAGACGAGATGAGACGAGATGAGGCGAGATGAGGTGAGATGAGATGAGATGAAACGAGACAAGGTGAGACGAGACAAGACAAGATGAGATGAGAATAGAGGAGAGGAGATGAGATGAGATGAGACGAGGCGAGGCGAGGCAAGATGAGGCGAGATGAGATGAGACGAGACAAGGCGAGGCGAGATGAGATGAGATGAGACGAGATGAGGCGAGATGAGATGAGACGAGATGAGATGAGATGAGATGAGATGAGACGAGATGAGGCGAGATGAGATGAGACGAGATGAGATGAGGCGAGGCGAGATGAGGTGAGATGAGATGAGACGAGATGAGATGAGATGAGATGAGATGAGACGAGATGAGGCGAGATGAGATGAGACGAGATGAGATGAGGCGAGGCGAGGCGAGATGAGGCGAGATGAGGCGAGGCGAGGCGAGATGAGACGAGATGAGGCGAGGCGAGATGAGGCGAGATGAGATGAGGCGAGGCGAGGCGAGATGAGATGAGGCGAGATGAGACGAGGTGGTACCATGCAGTAGAAATGCGACTTTTGAGACCCAGTTTTTAACTGACTACTGGACGATATTCTTACTATGAACTTTTCTCCATCAGAAAACCACAGAAAGTTACCAGAGAAGTTTTCCTTCTGACCCTCAAGTTTATACAGTTTGTCCCTTTTTGGGGTCCAACCATTATTTGTTACATTGACCACAAACCTTTAATTGACGACTGGTTTTAATTTGACGAGATGTGGTGTTCAGAAAGTTTTAATGAGCGTAACGAAGCTCAGAAAACAGGATTTTTGAATTGGAGTTGTTTGGAGCCTCCGTCCATTTTTTACACTCAGTCTATGGTTCAGCACAAGTTTTAAAGTCTAAAAGTGATGCTGTGATAAATGCAATAAAGGAGCATCACATGGAGAAGCACCTGAAATGACTTTGATACTTTGAAACCTCATGATACTCCAGCAACTTGTGAGCTGCTCCAGGTCGTTATTTAAATCACTGGAACTACTTAACAGCGAGGAGGGTTAACGATACCAGCATCACACATCAGCAGCCCCATCTATAATCTGTATCCCCACCGATGGAGACACCAGTTATCACCCAGAGGGCGACTCAGGGCTGCTGATGTTCCTCCTGCGGCCCACAGCGCGGGAAATGTGCATAAAGAAAGAAAGCAACATGAAAAATGATCAGAAATATCCATTCATTACGGAGACTGCTGACCCAGCTCCAGGAGGCGCACGGCGAATAAAAACCACCGAGGAATAGATTCAATCTGCCTTCATCTGCCTTCAGCCCTCCGTCTTTATCTGCCCTCATCTTCACCGTCTATTTCCCCCCATTCTGCCTCCTCCGCTCGAGTCGCTCGCTCATCACTCTTCTGCGAGTCACCGATGAGGCGCCGCAATAGAAGCTATCACTCCTCTGATTGGTTAATCAACTTTCATTATGGCGTCACTGAGCTGAGGGGCAGTTTGGAGATTTGCCTCTGCAGGATTTTTATGATTTGTATATTCTGCTTCCTGCTGCGCGGTGGAGAAATGTAAAGAAGAATCGCAGCATTTCCATTTAATTGCGTTGGCTTTTTCCAGCGAGGGGAACACGTTGGCATTTCAGCGGCTCTCAAAGAGCAGCCGCGGCGCCGCATTCGTAACCACAGCTTTTATTGTGCGCCGGCCGTCCTCTGTCCAAAAGGTGAAGCTGATTACAGGTTTGCGGTGACCTGCTGTCGTCACCGAGGCTGCCGACCGCCGCCGGCTCTCCACCTCGCTGCTGTGTGTTTGTGAGATGAATGTATATCCATGTAAATCAGAGTGAAGCGGGACAGGAAGAGGAACTCATCACATCTGGTTTTAGAGGGTTTCAGTGCAGCAGCAGCGGAGCCTGTCCACTGAAATGTTACAGTGTTATTAACTTTCTTTACCTTAGAATGACTTCATTACATCCACATAGGGAGGAGCTCCTCTTACATGGAGGCCGCCATCTTTGTGCTGCCATGTTTCTACAGTGGCCCAGAAAGGACAAACCAAACCCTGGATCTAGAGAGGGACATTCAGGCTTTAACAAAACAGATTCATGTAGTGGAGATCTGGGACCATTGGACTGGTTATAGGCTGGTTTTAGAAATGGTCTGTGGCCTTGGTTTTGAGCTGGTTTTGAATTTGCCTTAGACTTGATGTTGGACTGATTTTGAGCTGGTGTTGGAATTTGTTTTGGCCTTGGTTTAGGACTTGGTTTTTGGCTTGTTTTGGTCTTGGTTTTGGTCTGGTTTTGGACAGTTTTGGCTGGCTTGTCGACTTGGTTTGTGGACTGGATTTGGACTGGATTCTGACTTGGTTTTGAGATGACTTCTGACCTGTTTTCAACAGAGGTTTTCCTGGCTTTAGACTTGGTTTTAGACTTGATGTTGTACTGGTTTTGGATTTGGGTTTGAGATTGTTTTGGACTCCTCTTGGACTTGGTTTTGGCCTTGTTTGTGGACTTTGTCTTGTACTGGTTTTGGGCTTGGTTTAGGACTTGGTTTTTAGCTTGATTTGATCTGGGTTTTGCTCAGGTTTTGGACACTTTTGGCTAGTTTGCGGACTTGGGTTTGGACTGGATTTAGGTTGGTTTTGGACTTGGTTTTGAGATGATTTTTGACTTGTTTTCAGAGATTTTCCTGGCTTTAGACTTAGTTTTGGACTTGATTTTGTACTGGTTTTGGGTTTAGGTTTGAGATGATTTTGGACTCTTTTTTGACTTGGTATTGGACTCCTCTTGAACTTGGTTTTGGCCTTGTTTGTGGACTTTGTCTTGTACTGGCCTTGGGCTTGGTTTAGGACTTGATTCTTGGCTTGTTTTGGTCCTGGTTTTGGTCTGATTTTGGACAGTTTTGGCAGGCTTGTGGACTTGGTTTGTGGACTGGTTTTGGACTTGGTTTTGTGATGACTTCTGACTTGTTATCAACAGAGGTTTTCCTGGCTTTAGACTTGGTTGTGGACTTGATTTTGTACTGGTTTTGGGTTTGGGTTTGAGATGATTTTGGACTCTGTTTCGGGCTGATTTGGGGCCTTAAGACTACTTTTAGACTAGTTTAAACTCCTTTAGACTGGTTTTAGTGGTCTGGTTTGGATTGGTTTCAGATCTGGTTAAAGACTTCCTGTTGACTCGGCTTTGAACTGATTAGGACTGTTTTTCAGCCTCAGCTCCGAACTGTTTTTCAACCCGACTGAGCTGCTTTTTTAACGCTTCACCTTCAGACAAAGAAGTGAACTAACTGCGTCGTACCTGTAAAACCAGACCGACGCTTCACACAAGAGTCTCGGTCTGGAGGCTCGCGGCGGCGGCTGCAGCTCGGCCCGAGGTTACGAGGAGGAGCGGCGTCCTCGATCGATACCTGCCTGAGAGACGGCGCTGTGCAAGATAAAGGAAGGAGGTGGATGATGATCATTAAAAAGACAGAGACACGTGGAAGAGTTGGATAAATTTAAAGTTTGCCAGAAAACCTCGTCTCCCTCTTTGTGTATTCTGCTGCAGCTCCGTGTTTGCATGAGTCATGACTATTGTCATCATCTGCAAATGATGAACCGAGCGACGGCGCCTGTCAGACCCTCCACATATTACAAATCTAGTTGGGAATCGTGGTCACTGTTATTTTTATTTTTTTATTTTTTTTGTTCCCAGGCCGCCCTGCTGCTGGAACACATAAATTACATCTATTCCATTTATTCATGACTTCACTGTGGCCTCAGACATATGCCATGTCACCCCGAGAGATGGAGCAAAGAAGTCATTTAAAATCAACATGTGCAGCGGAGGAGAGGGAAAAAAAGGCCCATTGTGCTCTCACGCTGCCGTCGCTCAGAAGAAAACCAGGGATATAAATGTGAGCAGGGATACGAGGAGGAAGAAATACGAGGCCTCCCCTCTGCTTTTTTACTCCGTCAGAGGTTTTGTGTCATTTACAAAGAAGGAGCTTTGTGGGCGTGCATGTCGTCCGTCGTGTTATTCAAACACGCCCGCTGTGGATGTGGCATCTTGTTTGTCTGCTTTAATGAAAGTGTCAGAACATAGAAAAACATATTTCACATTCTCCACAGAAAAAACAAACAAACAAACAAACTGTAATCTCATTTTCAGGATATTTGGAAAAGGAGCCTCGAGGTTATTTTGTTGCTTTGGTGTTTAATCCAGTTCAAAGAGTTTTCTGGGAAACACAAGAAACTTCTGTCGATTGACTGTCTGTCACACACACACACACACACACACACACACAGTTCATATCTACCAGGGGAAGTTCAGGCCTTTCAAATTAAAAGACAGTGTTGATTTCTCTGACGGTCAGTAAACAGCAGGTGGAGACACTTCTCCACAGTGACTCATGGTTCAATCAAAGGTTCAACCTCCACAGAAAAACACATGATGTCAAACAAACCAATCAAAGCTGCAAACCAAATGAAAACCACATGAAAAACACTGGTGATGCAAATGTGATGCAACATCACTGTGGGAAATTTCCTCTTGAACTGGAAGTGGACTGGTTTTGGATTTTGTTTGGACTGGTTTTAGATTTTGTATTGGACTGGTTTTGGACTTTGGTTTCGACTGGTTTTGGATTTTTTTTTTGGACTGGTTTTGGACTTTTTTGACTGTTTTTTTTAACTTTGTTTTGGACTGGTTTTGGATTTTATTTTGGACTGGTTTTGGATTGGACTGGTTTGGGATATTGTTTGGACTGGTTTGGACATTAATGATTTAAACTTTTCGACCTGACTGAAAGGAAACAGAAGTCATCTTCCGGACATTTCATTATCTCCAAACTGGTCTACATCAGCTTACTTCCTGTCTGAGGGATCACCTGATGGTTCATCCACATCTTTGTTTATGTCCTAGTTTTTTTCTGGTTGATTTCCCACTGATTTTGAGTTTTGTTTTCGACTGGTCTGAGCTTGATTGAACTGGTTTTGGATTGGAGTTGGACTGGTTTTAGACTGGTTTGTGACTTTGTTAAGGAGGGATGTTGTTTTGACTGGTTTTAAACTTGGTTTTGAAAAGTTTAAGACTTATTGGGACTGGTTTCTGCTTTATTTTGGCCTGGTTTGTGACTGTGTTTTGAACTGGTTTTAGGCTCAGTTTTTAACAAACTTTACAATAATTTCGGAGCTCTTCACCCGTCTCATTTCCACTGTTTGGTCATCTAAAAAAAAAAAAAAAAGTATTTAATTTTGAAAATCTGTTTCCTTTTTGTTCCATAAAGATCTTTTGGTAACATTGATTTTTGTAGGATCTACCACAACATTTCCATTGGATATAATGGCTGTAATTGGTGGTTTAGTGTCTAATTGTTTAACATGCCGTGCTAATAAGTGACCTGATCATCTCCATGTTCATAGCATGTTGGATTTAGTCTTAACAGAATAGTGGCAGCTCATGAAATCAGTGCTGTGGTGTCTCTCTGAGCCACTTTAAAACCTAACAGGAACATATGACGACAATGAGACTAAAGTTTTGAAGCTGATGAATCAGTTTGTCAAACGACAGTGAACTTTGTGTCGTTCACCGAGGAGAAGCTGTGAGCTGCTAAACCCTCTGTGGCGGCTCCTCCTGCAGTTATTACCACGTTTACATATTGGTCCTGCAAACAGAGCTCTTGCTTTTAGCAGCCACTTGTGATAAGAGACATATGCTAACGCGGCGGTGACAAACATCTCAAACCAGAACGTGGTGTCCCAAATACACCGGGAGGACGTCTGTGCTCATAAATGTGCATGTGTGGGTGTCGACGAGCTGCAGAATGTATTTTAATATTAAACAGAGCTTATTAAGTTTGGCTGCAATATCACAGCAGCAGGATTTTTTCCTTCCATCACGACGCATCTCATTGTCCTGTTGTCATGTCGCATCGTCTCGCAGCTCTTTATGAGTCGCTTTAATGGGGATTAATGGTGATTTAAAGCCTCCACACAAAGGAGGAAGTTTGTGGAAAGTTTAAACTAAACACTGTACATGTGTCTGTGAGGGCGGAGGAAAGCTTTTCATTTGGCCATAAATTTGTCTGTGTGTGTGTGTGTGTGTGTGTGTGTGAGATAAAAAGAGCCCTAATATGGCGACCTCCTTGAATAAATGAGGATGTGGACATGCAGTATTCAGAGGGTTCACTGGCTGCAGTCACACCACCGAGACCTTCAGCATGAATCATTCAGCAGCAGCTACCAGTCCACTGGATGTGATCCGGGTTTCGTACTCGGCTCATTTAAACCTCTCAGCGGTTTAATTGGAGCTCTGTAATGATGAACTCTGTGAGTCTCCCTCTGGAGCACTTCAGCTCATTTAGGATGTTTTGCTGAGTGCTGCCGGTGAGCGGCAGAGTTCAGGAGATCACTGGTCCCACAGAGGACCCACGCTGAACCTGGTCCAGGAGAGAAACCCCAACACTTCTACTGTTCATCACCATCGGAGGGCGAACAGTTCAGCAGACTCATGTCCAATAACATTACTCTAACTAGACTTGCAAAGGGATAGTTTTAACCCAGACTTAACAAAGTCTAAATCCAGTCCAAACCCAAGTCAGAAATCTAATCTAAAGCTTCTTAATCAACCTCCTTAATCAGGTTAAAACTTGTTCAAAACCAGGTCTAAAACCAATCCATGCTAGACTACTGAAACCAGGCCAAAGCCAGTGTTAGACCAGACTAGAAGCCGTCTAAAACCAATCCAAGAACTACCTAAATTAGGTCCAAAACCAGTCTTATACATGGTCAAAATCCTTCATTAAATAGGTCTAAAACCAATGCACTGACTCTTAAAACCAGTCAGAAACCAGTCCAACAACAGTTTGAAACCAGATTCAAACCAAGTCTAAGACCCGTCCAAAAACAGCCTAAACTGGGTGTAAAACTAGTGCAAAGTCCAGGTCTAAAACCAGTCCAAAACTCATCTCAAACCAGCTCCAAAAACAGTCTAACACTAGGTCTAAAATCCAAAAACTAGTCCGATAACAGGTCTAAAACCCGTCCAAAGACCGTGCTGAACCAGGTTTACACCTGTTGGAAACTCATGAAAAACCGGTCTTAAGCCAGGTCTAAAACCAGGTCTAAAGTCTTTTAAATGGGTTCTTTATCTGCAGCCTCCAGTCAGCTCTGTGGAGATGTTTAGATGTTTGACTTTATCAGGTTTACTGAATAACATGATTTTATCCTTTACAAAGATTTTCCTTCGTATAACTGTTTTGGGTCTTTGTCCTGAGGAGGAGTGAGTATCCACCAGCTGTTCAGAGGTGATTGTATCTGCTTATTGTTTAGAGGTGACCTGCTGAAGCATTGCTCACTGCAGGTTTACGGCCTCCATCACTCTCCTCTGTCCTTACTTGGACCGAGGGTTTGTAGATGGGAGTGAAAGATGAGCTGCAGGTCTTTGCTCACTGTTTGGAGACGGTTGTTTTCTTTGGCTTCGCTCGGCCACAGGGCTCCAATAAAGATCTGACGAGCAGAAAGGTTTAAAAAGCAGTCTGGAGGTTTTTTGTTTGACCACATCAAACACTGTCATCCACCTTTGTAGGGTCCTTTCAGACTGGTGCTTCATCTGGTTGAACCTGATACTGGTTCAGTTTACATCTGAAACTTCCTGTACGAACTCAGACCCTTCAGGAGAGCTGCTGTCAGTCCACGGTGGATTCTTCATTAGGAGCTGAATCTTTTTATCATGATGGTTGGAGAAGTCTCTGGTTTCATGGTTCCACCTTTTAGTCAAAGATGTGTTTGTACAGTTCTGTGCACCAGGTTCAACCACCTGATCCAACATGTAGTAAAAAACCTGAATCGGATCAGAACTTCCTGTTGGAATCATTCAGGTTGTACTTCTCAGTTCTTGGGTTTGTGGTTTTGAACGGGGTTTGAACCACTAATGATTGTGGCTTAGGACTAGTTTTAGACTTGGTCTTATATTTGGTTTCAGGCTCGTTTTAAAGCTTTCAGGCTTAGTTATAAACTGGGTATGGATGAAGTTTTAAATTGTTTTTAGACTGGACTTGAACTTGACTTTAGGCTGTTTTTAAATTGGTTTTGAACCTGGTTTAGGATGTGGTTTTGGACTTGATTTTCAGACTTGTTATGAACATGGTTTTGAGCTGGTTTTAGACTTGGTTTTGAACTGGTTTTGGACTTGATTTCAGGCTGTTTTTGAACTGGTTTTGAACTGGTTTTGGACTTGGTTTTGAGCTGGTTTTGGACTTGATTTCAGGCTGTTTTTGAACTGGTTTTGAACATGGTTTTGAACTGGTTTTGAACTGGTTGTGGACTTGGTTTCAGGCTGTTTTTGAACTGGTTTTGAACTGGTTTTGGACTTGGTTTCAGGCTATTTTTGAACTGGTTTTGGGCTTGGTTTTAGACTGGTTTTGAACATGGGTTTTAAACTGGTTTTGAACATGGTTTTGACCTGGTTTTGGACTTGATTTTGTACTTTTGTACTTTTTGTACTTTTCTTGTCATTGAGTCTGTTCCTTTATTAATTAGCTATTTATTAATTTAAGACACCTTTTCTACAATTTATCCAAGTAGTTTAGTGAATTGTTTTATTTAATCTCAACTAAAACTCTCACACTTGACTTAATGCAGATTATTTTTTATCATTAATTATAAATCCTGTTGTTGTGTTTATTTACTGTTTGTTTAATTAGTGTTGTTAATCTTAATAAATGCCCCCTGGTGTAAAGTGCTCCCTGGTTGGTGATTACACATTAAAGGAAAAGGAAACATTGATGCAGTCTGAACATCAAAGTCCCTGGAAAACTTTCTGCTTCCTGTTTTTTTTTTTGTTCTTTATTTTTGGCCACGTTATAGAGGTCATCATCACCTCTCTCCCCGGATGTGATGCTCATCTCGCTTTAATCTTGTTCATCTCTTCCAAGTGAGATTGATGTCACGGGAAAGGCCGATCGATATCCTTGTTCCCCTGGAGGGAGAGATTAATGTGGGACGAGGAGCTGCTTGAAAGGCAGTTAAGTAGAACACTTCCCCCTGAGGAGATCATTCACATCTTAATTAGCCGCTAATGGGACAGAAAGTGACAAAATGTGTGCGCATGTCCAAATGCACATGTGTGTATTTGTGTCACATCAGCGTTTAATAAGATTGAAAATCCCCACACAAACTCTCAAGTGGGCCACAAAGGAGCTGCTGTGTCTCTGGGAGCCATGAATTAATGATGCCTGGTGCAGCCTCGCTGGTAAATGATGATAATATTTGCCTTTAACTACAGGAGGTGGTTACAGGGGATCACAGGATAATAACCATGGAGGTGTTGAACTCCGTCTTATATGCACATAAAATAAAGGTTCTCCCAGTTTTACTGATCGATAAACTCACTCGTCGTCGATCACGGTCCTGAGCTGCTCCTCCTCCTCTGTTCCCGACCCGGCGTCTGGATTTGGGCCGAATGTTCTGCAGAGCAAATGAATAAGAAACGAGAGCGACTGCAGCCAAAACTGAGGGAAGTTTGAAAGTCGTTTTGAAAGGATAATTTCCCATTAGAGTCTCAGTGTGACGTCTGTAACGTCACCGAGTCTTTGGGGAAATAACAAAGATCATTTGTAGATGTTGGTTTGTTTTGAATTTCAGGAGCTGTTACATTATTTACTGTTTTATTACACAGGAGGAGTTTGGATCTTTTAATCTTACTTTCTGGATGACTTCAGTTTTTTTGTGCCATCACATTGGGTTTCAAGGTAGATTTTTGATTTTTACACAAACCTACCAAAAGAAACAATAAATAGGCTCAAACTTCACTAATCTGCTTCAAAGTCGTAGAAACTGCAGAACAATAAATCATCGTGTTGACAAAATCCAAAATCCTGGTTGGTTTCCCATGTTAGGAAAGTCAAGTCACCATGTTGGTTTGTTGGAGCAGGAAGTGACCATATTTGGATATGAAGGGAGGAGTCAGGAGGTGGGTCTGACCTTTGAACCTGAAGTCACTGTCCACTGTGGATGAGACTGGAGGTCACCAGTGAATGAGCCTCCAAACCACCTGTAAATTACTGGAGATGAGAGCTGTCAATCAGACTAGCCCCGCCCCTAACTCCTCCCACCAGATCTCTGAGGAGAAGAGTTGACTTTATCTAATGACATCTTGTGGAAAAAATGTATTGACTGAATATTTCAGGACTGAAAATTAGTTTTTTTTTTCATTTTAGTCAGTTGGAGTTTTTTTGGAGCCAGCATCTAGTGGCTGTTGATGGTATTACACCTTGGTGATGGTGAACTCACATAAAGCTTCAATCTCAAATGACACACAAGCAATTAACATGATGTCACCTGTTGGTTTGTGGATTGTGAAGCCAGGAGTTTGGTATTTGACATCATCTTTTGGAGCAGGAAGTGACCATATTTGGATATGAAGGGAGGAGTGAGGAGGCGGGTCTGACCCTTGAACCTGAGGACACTGTCCAATGTGGTTAAGATGCTCTCATTGGAGACCAGACCTGTCAATCAAACTAACCACACCCCTAAATCATCCTCTTTTTGAAGCCTCATATCTCCTGAATGATAAATGATTTTCAGATGGACCACCTGTCAATCAGACTAGCCCCGCCCCTAACTCCTCCCACCAGATCTCTGAGAAGAAGAGTTGACTTTATCTAATGACATCAGAATGACTTGTGGAGAAAATTTATTGACTGAATATTTCAGGATTGAAGATGAGGTTTTTTTTCATTTTAGTCAGTTGGAGTTTTTTTGGAGTCAGCCTCTAGTGGCCGTTGTGGGTATTACACCTTGGCTTCATGTTTGCACCCCGGCTGCTTCCTGTTTCTTCATACAATAAAATATGAGACAAACAGACTAAAACCTCAGCGAGGACGTTACACAACTGATTCACCACATATGTAAATGGTCACACTATTTTTACACAAACTCACCTTCATAACAGATTACCAAATGGACCCGAGGACAGGACCGGAGAAGAGGAGCTTCCACGTCCGTCTCTGAAGTGGCCCACTCACAAATATACAGTACTCCACCGTATTGTCAGGAATGTGACTCATGTGCTTACACAACACCTACAGAAGCATTAATGTGTAAATGTGGATGAGCAGCGACTGTCTTGCTGTCTCTCCGCGGGCCTGAGCTCCTCGCTGCCGGGCCAAAGACGCCGAACTCCCCGAGAGAGAGGGAGTGGGAGGACGCTCCATTGTTGTCGACAACACAGTTTGTCAGGCGGCGTGAGTCACACGCTCCCGTCATGTAACGGTTAAAAAGGAGCTTTGTGGGTTTTCTCCTGCACACAGGCGCCGTTTATGAAGGTGATTAACACCGATGAATGCTCTGGGGAGACCATGAAAGGCATTACACATCTCTGAGACGGAGCCCGAGTGGAGCCGCCGGTCGATCCACCGACTGTAGATTAAAGGCAAAAACAACTTCTGCTGTATGATCACATCCACCGTAAATCCTCTAATAGAGGCCCAGGCTTCTTTTTCTTCTTTTAAACCTAAACTGCAGAAGGTAACAGGCCTCTATGTGAGGCAGGACTTTCTGTTTGATGAGTTTAATTTGACACAATTTAGTACAAAGCTTTGTTAGAGCCTGATATGTAACAATGATCCGAATTGTTATAAAAAAAATTATAAAACCCACAATGTAACAACTGGTCAATAATGATAGATAGATAGATAGATAGATAGATAGATAGATAGATAGATAGATAATAAAACTTTATGATAAACTTTAATGTAACAAGATTCTGAGCCCAAAAAGTAAAAACTTTGCCCACAATTTAACAACTTCTTACATTTTGGATCCATTTTTAGATTTTTTGTTTCATTACATTTTTTTTCAGGACATTGTTGCATTTCAGGTCGTTGTTACAAATTGGGCTCTAACAAGCCTGAACAAAACATTAAGGGTAATGACTTCATGTAACCATTTCAAAATAAAAGCTGTCTACTAGCATTTCAGTGGAAAGAAACCTTTAATTTCTTAATAAAGCTTTTACAGTGAAATCTTTGCAGACACACTGTTTCACCCAAAGACTTTTTACAGAAATGGACGAAGCAACCGGGGCTCAAAAATGAAGCCAATGCAGAAGTGCAAAAAAAAAAGTGCAATACACTCGACGGCCACTAGATGCTGGCTCCAAAAAACTCACACTCCGGACTTGAATTCATAAATTGTCATTTTCAATCCTGAAATACTCATTCTGAGGTGATGAACTAAAGGTTTTTTGTTATTACTGATCTGATGGTGTATCTGAAAAATTATAATTGAATCGATATTAGATGTCAAAAAGAGGAAGTTTTAGGGGCGTGGTTAGCTTTATCAACAACCCTGGTGTCCAATGAGAGCAGTGCTGAAGTTGAATCTCATACACATTGGATTACCTCTGGTTCACAGGTCTGACCCGCCTCCTCACTCCTCCCTTCATATCCAAATATGGTCAATTCTGGCTCCGAACAACCAACATGGAGAAACAGGAGTCCACAAACCAACAGCTGCTTCATCCATTTCTGTTTACATCTACAAAGCTAATGTGACATTGGTGGACTCACATTTTGAAGTCAGGAGTTTGGTATTTGAACGTCGCCATGTTGGATTTTTGGAGCCAGAATTGACCATATTTGGATATGAGGGGAGGAGTGAGGAGGCGGGTCTGACAGTTGAACCTGAGACTTGAGTCTTGAGTATAACACTATGACTAATAGTATAAATAAATTGATTTGTTAGGTTAACAGTGAGAAGTTGTTAAATGTAGTGTTAGCTAAAAGTTACAGGTAAATAGATAAAACATTTAACTGACCAACTGACACATGACGATCTGAACGTAGCCCAGAAACGGTTCAAACAGCCCAGATGAAGGACTGACAGCGTGTGCGATGATTGGTTTAATCGTCTGTCTCATGTCTGGAAGACCTGAACAAACACGCATGAAAAACTAGCTCTGATTCGTCGTAATGATAAGAGCTCGGCGCCAGCTCCCGAACGCAGCCGATGGATATTAATCAGCGCGTCCATTTAGATGAAGTATTTGCATGAACCTGGATCCCTGCATCGCGTCTGTGCTGCAGATATCCTGTGAGCGCAGTAATCAGATTACACCGGATCAGAAGGTTAAACTGAGGGTGACATCATCGCTCGTTAGAGATGAAATAAGATTGTCTGCTGATATTTTACACCACGACTTACTCCTTGATTGTTGCTCCTTGAAAGATAAGGCTGATCGCTTCCTTCACTGATGATCTGGGAAGACGAGTGGGAAACAGAGAAGTTATTGTATCTTTATGCACAGTGAGGAGGGATAATTCAGATTTGTGTTGCTTTTTGGTTTTATTTGCTCTATTTTAGTTCTATTTTAATAATTAATATTGTAATGACAACCTTTACTGTTTTATTGTAATACTTAAAAATTGTAAATATTCTCAGGAAAGTGCTGAGCAGCATTTTTTCTGATTTTAAGGCAGATTTATGATGTTTATTGGGGTTTATTTGCTTTTTGATTTAGTTTTTTGTGTGAAAATTATCATAAAAGTTGAAGAAATATAAGTTCACAGTACAGGAAAGTTTTGTATTTTATTTTGTTGAACTGGTGTCATCAGTCGTAGCCGTATAACGTTAGCAGCTGTTGTTTGTCATGTGCCATTAACTTAAAAGAAACTGTCACTGTTACTGAGAAGAAAAGTGAACAAAATAATTTTTTACAAGCAAGCAACAGGCAAATAAAACAAGTAAATAAAACAAACACAGTATGTGATGAGATTTAGCAATTAAATCAATAAAAGTGGCTCAGTAAAGAAAAATAAAAAGCAAAGTTTGAAGAAGAGATTTAAACTGTGGACATTTCTAACAAATATACAATAAATTAAATCAAAGAAACCTGAATAATACACAGTAAACTGAGCTGTTAGCTGTATAATCATAGACTGTTTATAGAAATGGACAAAGCAAAAAAGTGTAATACCACTAACGACCACTAGGTGTGACTTCAATCCTAAAATCCTCATTTTCAATCCTGAAATATTCAGTCGATACATTTCTCCACGAGTCATTCTGATGTCATTCAACTCTTCTTCTCAGAGATCTGGTGGGAGGAGTTAGGGGCGGGGCTAGTCTGATTGACAGGTGGTCCATCTGAAAATCATTAATCATTCAGGAGATATGAGGCTTCAAAAAGAGGATGATTTAGGGGTGTGGTTAGTTTGATTGACAGATCTGGTCTCCAATGAGAGCACCACATTGGACAGTGTCCTCAGGTTCAAGGGTCAGACCCGCCTCCTCACTCCTCCCTTCATATCCAAATATGGTCACTTCCTGCTCCAAAAGATGATGTTCAAATACCAAACTCCTGCTTCACAATCCACAAACCAACAGGTGGCATCATGTTAGTTGCTTGTGCGTCATTTGAAATTGAAGCTTTTTGTGAGTTCACCATCTTCCCAAAGAAACATCCCAGAGAGCAATCATGACAAACTAACAGGAAAATAAATAACCAGCATATAAATGTAATTTCTGGGAGTCGGGATGGAGACAGAAATACTGTGTGTGTTCCCTCTTACTGTAAATTACAGACAATTTCCTTTTCCTACCTTTAGGCAGAAGAGAAAAAGATGAAAAACTGAGCAGGAAATGAGGAGAGAGACGTCCCTGCTGCGTCCAATCTGCCTGGGCTTTAGGAGCAGTGACTGTTTGTATCTGCATCCATAATGCAGCCAGCGGAGAGGGAGGAAGTGTCGGCTACACTGAGGTTAAAGGATGGGTGTGTATTATTTAAAGCACTTCACAGGTGGTCAAAGTAAAGTGGAGGCAGCCGAGTCCTGTGCACGCAGCCACAGTGATGTCACCGTGGTCTGACGCCAGGAGTTTGATATTTGAACGTGTTGGTTTGTTTGGAGCAGGAAGTGACCATATTTGGATATGAAGGGAGGAGGGAGGAGGCGGGTCTGACCTTTGAACCTGAGGACACAAAGTCTATTTCTCACCTGGTGTCCGACTGAACT
>OOFC01042929.1:0-11266 GCA_900323345.1 Pseudochromis fuscus
ATGTAATCAGTCCGATGAAGACAAGTGTACTCCAGGCTGCGGGGTCACGACCTCTCATATGTGAAACACCAACGCTGATGCAGCACCAAGCACACACACACACACACACACACACACACACACACACACACACACACACACACACATATATTTGAATGCACAAACAGAGACTGGGATTGCCTCCTTTGCAGCAGTGTGTAGTTTTAGTCCAACACAGAAATCTTGCAGCAGTGTGAAGCAATCTTCCAACTCGTAAACTCTTCTTTACCGTTTAGTATTTTGTTATAATTACAAGCAGAACATAACCAGGAAACACCACAATGTGTTCCCATAATCAGCTCTGCTAATCAGCTCTGCATTAGGGTCAATGTTCAGACCGACATGTGTGATCAAATGACGACGTGTCAGGTGCAAAACCTGCACTGATTCTCCTCGGTGTACTGGTGCACAGGTTTTAAAGGTTCTTGGCAGGTAGGTTGTTCACAGCATCCTGACCTGCCACCGCTCCTCTGTGGGTTTAGACTTCAGGATGCTCAGATCAGGGTCTGTGGGGGACGCACCATCTGCTGCAGGATTCCTCGTTTTTCCTGAGGCGGGAGATGCTGCTCTGGTTGTACGATTAAGGTTGTTGTCAGGCTGCAGTATGTGATCTGACACCTCCACCGGTGGTGAAATAGGGCCAGTTTTTGAAAGGACATATGTTTACTTTCAGTGGCAAAGGTGAAGGGTTACTTTTTGGTTGTATTGATACTAACTTCACGATGTTAGCGAAACAAAAATTCCACTATGTTAATGTTCAATCACATTTACTTTGTGATTAAAAAGAAATATCGTAGGACTTTCATCTTCAGCAATTTCCACCAATAGCATTCCTCCATCCACATGTCAATCAATCAGCTGTTAGCAACACAGTAGATCACCACAAAATGTTGACAGTAGAGTAGTAACAGGGTAGTAATGAGTAGTTTGTTGGAACAGTATTGTTGAGTAGAACATAGTACTAACGTTATCGAGTAATGTAGTACCATATACAGAATAGGATGAAGTAAGTATGACATCACCCATTAGTTTGTGGACTGCCGTTATCGGCATCTGAACGTTGACGTGTTGGCCAGAAATTGACCATATTTGTATATTGAGGGAGGATCGAGGAGGCGGGACTAACCCTAAAACTCCTGGACACTGTCCACTGTGTATGAGGTTTGACTTCAGCACTGCTCTCATTGGAGACCCGACTTGTCGACGTAGCTGAAATGACATCACGATGACTTATGAAAAACATGTATTGACTGAGTGTTTAAAGATTGCAAATTTTTGAATTGAAGTCAGTTGGAGGAAGAGTTTTTGGAACCAGCCTCTAGTGGCTGTCGGAGGTATTTCACTTTGGGCCCTTCTGCATTGACTTCAATTATGAGGCCCACTTGCTTTGTTGTCGTAATGTTATCTAACTAGCTGTGGTGTTTCATTGCGTTTCAATGATCTAATCAAATTGCTCCAAACATTTTGTCCCCCCTACAGATCCTGTTTTTGCCGAACACAGAAATTAGGTTTGAGGACTTAAACATCATTATTACCGGATTTCCGGGACTATAAGCCGCTACTTTTTCTCGAAGTTTTGAACCCTGCGGCTTAAACACCGGTGTTTCTCATGTATCTGCAACACGCAGCTCGTTAGCTTTTTACAAGCTAGCAAGCTCCGCACCGCCAATACATTTAGCATTGTCACATTAGACCCGGTCAGAGTGGACCACATGAAACTGTTGGAATAAATTCAATAGAGGCTTATAGACAGGTGCTCAATAGTCCGGAAAATACGGTAGTTTATTTTAACCACGAGTGAAGTCTTTCTCTAATCTAAACCAAGTCTTCGTAGTTGATGAAGTTTACCCAGACCTTCAGAAAACCTTTTTTTGTTATTTTAGGTATGGGGGCTTGCTGAGGATTTCTCTGCTCTCTGGGAGGCTAAACTCAGGGTAAAATATCCCAAAGCACTGGCCCTGTTGAAGTGTCCCAGTTATTGTACCAGCAGAAGAATTTCTTTCCTTTTCGTTGTGTTGTCTTAACTCCTCTGTGTTCACCACAAAGCGCTTTGTATTAACAGCAGTGTGTGTAACCCGCTGCATAAAACACTTCAGTACGACCTGAGTGTAAAGGATAAATGTGCAGTTATCAGGTTGAGTTATCGTTGTGGTTGCAGACGGCGTAGTGCTGACACCTTCGATGACAATCCTGTAGCATCCTGATAAAATCGTAAACTGTCTGCAAGTTGTTGCACAGGTCACATCGATATTCTGCCCAGCAGACGTTTTAGAGGTGAGGAGGTCAGGGTGGAACTGCCTACATGCTACATTAACTTCCTTCTGACGCCCTGAGATCAGACTCGTTTAATGAGGTCAGCTGCCCGGGTCATGTTTGCGATTCCTCCGTCGTCTTCGTCCGGCCGGCTGCACGGAGGAACCCGCAGATTTTACCCAGAGTCCGTACGAATGTGAATGCGATATTGCTGATTTTCTCCGGGGTCACGGATCAGGAGGCATCATCTCGGCGCTCCCCTGCCACGGGGATGGGCGGGTTACCGGCCACCGCGGCTGCAACGGCGTTTGCTGGATCTTGACGGACACAGTGTGTGATTTGCAGCGACAAGCGGAACAAATGTCGGTAATGAGGTCACCTTGGGCTGCAGGTCTGCATCCGACTTTCAAACCCGATCTCACTCTCTCTCCCACACACACACACACACACACTCACACACACACACTTCACAGAGATATCCACAAGGTATACAAAGCAATCTGAATGAAAATGAGATGCAGGAAAAAGATGAGAAAGATTTGTAGGTGGCAGGAGTCAAACAGATCTGCTTACCTGTGTAAGTTTCCTGTATGAATACTTTATTTTTTTCCATCAGAAATATAAATAATACAGTTATTTGAATAACCACTACAACAGGCTTTAGAATAAATGCTTTTAAACAACATGAAAAATATCAAATATATGAATATGTTATGTAAAACCAATTCAGTGCATTAGACATGTATAGATGTACAATGTTTTTTTTATCAAGACTAAACAACTCTTCAAGTGATCTTGACTTAAGCTTCATTTATGTAACTTTGACCATCATTTATAATCAATTCAATAACATTATACTTAGCTAAGTCACTGCTGAAGTTCACAAACAAGGTAAAATGTTACACAGATCTGGTCGGACTGGACGCTCTGGTATTTACACAGTCTGACAGCTTGTTAACTGTACAAACACATTAACTGAAGCTCTTCAGAGTTTTTAGACACAGGAGATCCAGCACTGATGAAACTATTTGAGGACACAACAGATCAGAAGAGTTGAACTTCTTATATTTAAGGATTAGGAGTAGGTCCTGTTAGGGGCTGCGATGGATCAGTTCTTGAAGCTGATGAGTTGGCCGCCTGAGAATCTGAGAGACAACCTGTGATGATGTCTTGACGACTCGGGTTCGGGTCCAGACTTGAATGCTGCTCTGATAGTTGGGTGTGCTGCCATAGACTCCTGTCCACTACTGAAAGTCCTACAGTGGGCATCAGAACTGAACCATAGAAGAAGGAGGCCTGGTCTAATGAGGTTTCTCTTCCATCATGTGAGCGGCCGGGTGCTTCGTTTACCTGTTGGGATGGCAGCAGGATGCATCGTGGGAAGAAGGTGAGCTGGCGGAGGCAGCGTGATGCTCTGGACCATGTTCTGCTGGGAAACCTTTGGTCCCACCCTTCATGTGGACGTGACTTTACAGCAAGATAATGCTTCCTGATACCCTGCAAGCATGGTTCAGGAGCATGACAAAGAGGTGTCAAGGGGCTGACTACAACTTCCTCCACATCTCCGGATCCAGGTCTGATACCGCAGGACACCTTCAGAGATCTTTGGAGTCCAGGTCTGATACCACAGGACAACCTCAGAGGTCTGTACAGTCCAGGTCTGATACCACAAGACACCTTCAGAGATCTTTGGAGTCCAGGTCTGATACTACAGGACAACCTCAGAGGTCTGTACAGTCCAGGTGTGATACCACAGAGATGTTCAGAGGTCTTTGGAGTCCAGGTCTGATACCACAAGACACCTTCAGAGGTCTTTGGAGTCCAGGTCTGATACCACAGGACACCTCAGAGGTCTTTGGAGTCCAGGTCTGATACCACAAGAGATGTTCAGAGGTCTCTAGAGTCCAGGTCTGATACCACAAGACACCTTCAGAGGTCTCTAGAGTCCAGGTCTGATACCACAAGACACCTTCAGAGGTCTCTAGAGTCCAGGTCTGATACCACAGGACACCTTCAGAGGTCTCTAGAGTCCAGGTCTGATACCACAAGACACCTTCAGAGGTCTCTAGAGTCCAGGTCTGATACCACAGGACACCTTCAGAGGTCTCTAGAGTCCAGGTCTGATACCACAGGACACCCTCAAAGATCTTTGGAGTCCAGGTGTGATACCACAGGACACCTTCAGAGGTCTGAAGTCCAGGTTCTGGACTGGTCGGCCATCACAACATTACACTGGTCTGAATGTTGTGAGGATGGGTAGATACCTATCAGCCCTCATTGGTCACTATCGGCACCTCTTATGAAACATTTAGCTCCCACAGCTTCATGTGTTGGTACAAGCAGATTACTGTGAATGTTTGTTACAGTGTTTCACTTCATCTTCCAGTCACATTGTGTATGTTCACCCTGTATCTGTGTGTTGGCGTCTGTGTGTGTGACACTGCGTACATTCATGTGTGTTTCTGTCTGGCTGCGACACGCTTGTATGTGTGTGTGTGTGTGTGTGTGTGTCGAAGACAAAGCGGACCTCACACACACTCAGCTCAGTGTCAGATCACATAAGAGGACTCGCTCGCCGAAGGGCAGATTGAAACCAGAAGCTTCTCGGGAATCAAACACCAGCTGGCTCTGGGAGGTAGAAGGAAAAAAAACGAAGACGAGGAGAGAAACACAACCTCCGATTACTCCCTCTGAAATAACCACCGCTACATTCACACCACACATGAATCTGTGGTGTGATACAAAGACACATTTACCATCAAGGTACTTCCTGGGAGGTGAACTGAAACACACTGCAGCTCACTGATGTATCCTCATAGATTATTAAAGTTAATTACAATGTTTCTCCCACTGTAACTTTGTGGTAGCTTGATATGAAGATCATCACTGAGTGTTTCAGTCCCTGATCGTTTGAATTTCTACTTTCATGATTCTGTTTCTTTAAAACTTTGTCATCTTGAAGCTTCATTTGTTTCTAATTTAACTTTGTGTTTGTCGTGTTTAAGCACAGATTGTGTACAGATATGGACGCAGGTGTAAAGGTGTAATACCACTAGTGGCCACTAGGTTACAAAAAACTCCAGGGGTGTGGTTAGTTTGATTGACAGGTCACATCTCCAATGAAACCAGACCTGAACACGAGTCACACATTATTCAGACTCTCATGTTCACCCATCACATAGAAGAAATTGTATTTTCTTTTCCAGCAGATTTGATATGTGAACAAAACAAATTGAGTAAACGTCTCGAGTTCAAGTGTGATCTACGAACAGTCACTTGTAGTTTTCCTTTGACATTTTGTTGATTCACAGATGAATCCACAAAACACTTTGAGCTTCATTGTCCTTTTGTCTTGATATTTGTTATCAAGTGCTCATCAGGAGTTTTTCTGTGAAGTCGTAATTGACCTTCACGCGACTCTCGGTGTTCGTCAAGTTGCTTCATCTGCTTTTATTGCAGTTTATGAGAAATCAAAGCTCTCCCAGAAATCCTGTCACCTCCCCCCCACACAGAGGGTTTGTGTTTGCTGTCGGTCAGAGGGTTGGACTGTGTGAGTGTATAAATAACTATGATCATGTGAAGAACTTCAGCCTGACCTGTGGCTGCTGTGGGTGTAGACGCTGGTTTTGTTGTGTTGTGTTTTTCTTTTGTATGACTGGATTTGACTGATTTCATCAAGCTCCATAAGGAAACTTAATGACATCATTTTTGTTACTGCATGGAACAAACAGCAATGAACCAAGTTAAACCAACATTGGCTTTATGCTTTCTCTAGACCAGGGGTACTCAATCCTGGTCTTCAAGGACCACTATCCTGCATGTTTTAGATGTTTCCCACTTCCAACACCTGATTCAAATGATCAGTTCATCATCAGTTCTGCAGAAGACTGATCACGATCCTGGTCATTGAAGGAGGTGTTGGAAGAGGGAAACATTCAAAACATGCAGGATTGCGGCCCTCGAGGACCAGGATTGAGGACCTCTGCTATAGACCCTCTTCAGTCAGATGACTGAAACAAACTGCCATTCAGAGGTCAGCCATGTTGGACTTATATAACACTTAGGGCTGCAGCTATCGATTATTGTAGTAATCGAGTATTCTATCAATATTTCTATCGAGTAATCGTATAAGAAATGCTTATTAAGAAATACCAGCAGAATCCCTGACGATCGTATGCTTCCCGTTAATGTGGTATTTTAAACAGGAAGTGGTTCGGCGAAAAGAAAACTCCTTTCTGCAGAGTGTGGATAATACTTTGTCAGTCGACTGTTCAGTGAGGCTAACGTGCTGTTTTACGTTTTAACCCAAAAAAAAAGGCAAAAACCAAAACCGTGCTCTCTGGCGTCTTTAGTTTTTATCAGGTGGTTCTACTGCGTATGTACTGTTTTTTGCCTCGAGGATTGAGGCAATTGAGTTATTTGAGTTACTCGAGGAATCGTTTCAGCCGTAGTAACACTGCCAGTTTGTGGTTATGCCCAATGTGTCCGATACAAATCCATCCTTTATTTTCCACGATTTTATCCACAAATGAGACGTCAGATGTAAAGCTACGTAGACAAGTGTTGAACACTCGGCTTTGAAACAACAGACCTGTGTGCTTTTCCCTCGGGGACGACAGGACAGCAGAAGTTTAGCGGAGAACGGATCGGGCCGAAAGTGGAAAACTCAGATATAGTGAAGTATCTAGTTGTTACCTCATGGTTTTAGCTGTTTACAGGTTGTCAAACTGTTGAAAATTTCGGACACATCAAACTACGTGGTTTAACTCCGCCGTGTAGCAGCTAGCTCTCGCTGCATACAGTCTATTGTTATTTCCCTATGCGTGGCTAGCCATGCTAACTGACCCTGCTAGCTGTGGCGTTTGAGAGTCCACGGGTGTGTTGTGATGAAAACTAAACTATGTGGTTTCCTCTCGTTCACAAAAGACACTAACTTCAGTGGCTACATATGTCGTAGATGTTTATTGTAGCCTATTCGCTGGTTAGCTACGATCGTAAGTGATTATTTCGTTACTTTGCAACTAGATCTCAAACTGCATCTTCGCCTAGTTTTATGGAGCTAATTTCAGACTCAGGGTGGTTTGCTTGGCTGTTTGTATGTTTTAAATGCTACACAACTGATTATCATTGTGGCTTTCGCTAAGCTGATACATGACGTGAACAGGGTCTATATACAGTCTACATTAAAATTTTTGGAGTATTGTTGCAATCGTGTTTAAACCTAAACAACCAATGCATCGTAACACGTGACTATGAGTCTTTTATGGGATGTTGCAGGACTTGATTAAAACCTGCATCCTGCACTTGTGCCGATTTTCTCCACATTTGTTTCCTGTGGTTTCATCTTCAAACGAGAGTAATTCAGCTTTTCAAACAAACTCACAGATATTTAATCTCTCTATAAGGCATCTTCTTCCCTTTAAGTCCATCCTGTAAAGTCCTGACAGCCTCCACCTGCCTCCCTCCCTCAGCACAGGAAAAGGTATTAATGATAGTGAACCCTTTCATCCCTGTACCTGTTGTTGACACTCGATGCCTCAGACATTGCTGCAGGTCTGGGATACACTGCGGCCTCCAGGGACCGGGAGCATCTCCCTCTTATCCTTTGAATCTGTCCCACAGATAGCTTGTGAGTGGGCGCTGGCAGCCTAATGCCAGTCTACCCACCGGTCACATCATCTGTTTTTTTTGAGGTGTAGTGTGGCACAGAGCCCAGGCTTTGGCAGGTTTTTTTGTTGTGTTGTGGGGTTTACTGTGTGTTGTACTCCATCCTTAAGGCTGCATTTATTTACAATCTAAACTCCATCACTCGACTTTCCCTCTCAACACCTCCCTCGCTTCCTGCTGCTCAAAGTCATCTGGCATCTCACCAAATGAACCGTCCTCACTCTGCAACACTTTACTGAGTGTGTCGGTGTAAATGCACAGGACACAATGTTTACTATTCACTGAGGTTACTTCTTATAGATGTTTTTTTTTTAACTCATCCCACAGCTTTGAGGAAAACCTGGAAAATTTGAAGATATCAAAAGGTGCAGATCCATCAGGACTGGTCTGCTGTGACTTTTCTAAACAATATGTCTCACAGAAACTGTAAAACACAAAGGTTGTGTGGAAGTTTGATTGTGTAGAGGTCGCGTTTCTTGAGGTTAGCTGGAGTTTGGAGGTTAGCTGGAGGTTGTGTTAAGCTTGTATGTTGAGGCTGGTTGTGTGGATTGTGGATGTTGTGTGGAGGTTGTATGAACACTGTGCGGACTCTGGAGGTTGTGTAGAGATTGTATTAAGGTTGTGTGTTTTGGCTGGTTGTGTGGATTGTGGATGTTGTGTGGAGGTCGTCTGATGGATGTGTGGAGTCTGGATGTGGAGATTGTGTGTTGAGGCTGGTTGTGTGAAGATTGCATGACAGTTGTGTGTGTGTGTGTATGTGTGTAAGATGTATGCACACTGTGTGGAGTCTGGAGGTTGTATGGAGGTTGTATTAAGGTTGTGTGTTGACGCTGGTTGTGTGGATTGTGGATGTTGTGTGGAGGTTCTATGATGTATGATGAGTCTGAAGTTTATGTGCAGGCTGTGTGGTAGTTGTGCAAAGATTGTGCGACAGTTGTGTGTGTGGAGGTTGTATGAACACTATGCGGATTGCAGATGTGTATGGAGGTCATGTTTGTTGAGGTTGTGTGGAGGTTGTGTGTTTGGAGGTTGTATGATGGACGTGTGGAGTCTGAAGGTTATGTGCAAATTGTGTGGTGGGGCTGGTTGTGTGAAGATTGCATGACAGTTGTGTGTGTGTGTGTGTAAGTTGTATGCACACTGTGTGGAGTCTGGAGGTTGTGTGGAGGTTGTATTAAGGTTGTGTGTTGACACTGGTTGTGTGGATTGTGGATGTTGGTCATATTTGTTGAGGTTGTGTGAAGGTTGTGTGTGTGGAGGTTGTATGATGAGTCTGAAGGTTATGTGCCTGTTGTGTGGAGGTTGTGTGCGCTCTACACACACCTAAACACACACATCAAACAGCAGCAGCAACAGTCAGGTTTTCCCTGAGATCTTCCACTTGTCCTTCATCTTGTTGTAGCAGCAGTACTTCCTGCTTCCTGTCACTTCTCCAAATCCATCACTCAGATTTTTTTTCCTCCCACCTGGATCTTAATTAGCAGCCGCAGGACAAAGATGGTTGTTGGTCCAGGATAAGGTCTGGATGTGGACGGCTCTCTTATCGTAGATTCACCCATCAGGCCGCGGCGCCCTGAGGCCATGTTGGTATCGGGATGCCGTCCTGCTCGCCGCTGTTTTGTCTGATGTGGTGATTGCAGTGAAAAGACAGCCTGCAGCAGGAAGTGTGTGTGTGCAAAGTGACCAGAGTCGTTTCTCTCTGCAGACTGATTTCTCCAGCCGCTCCTTCACCTGCAGAGATACAGGAACATCTGAGGTGTCAGGAGGATGTGGCTGTAAAATCAAAACAGGACTTTCATGAAATCCAAGGTTGTAACGATGTTGGAAACACCAGCTGTGTTCATACATGCTGTGTGTGTGTTGTATCTCAGTGTGTGTGAGGTCACATCCTGCAATCACTTCACACTGATGCTCAACCATCAGATTTACTTTCAGCATGAAGCTTCAGGCTGTTCAGCATCCATCATGATGAGTGAGACAAAAATCTGTCAATGTGAGAGATTTCTGATCATCATCTAGAAAACAATCAAACATAAATACTTCAATTTCTCATCATTAAAACAGCTTGTACTGCTGATTTTACATCATATCTGGTGTAATTTGGGGTATTATGTTTAATAGAAGATATTTACTTGTGTAAAATACAGTAAACTAATTTAAAAAATGACATGTGTACAACCTTAAACAGGATGTTTGATATATTTACATTTACTCACCCAAATACTTGTATTTTCAACATTAAACATGAAGGGTTTTTTTTCATAAAATTTATTTGTTTCAGATTGTATTTTAGTTTTTTATATAGAAAAAAAATGTAATTTTCTTTATAAAAATAGAAAGAAATTTTATGATGATTTACAGTTCCAGGTTTTTTTGTGTGACTTCACATTAGATATAAATTTACTGTTTTCTTCTAAAAATTTTGTAAAATGTTTCCATGTAATTTTATAATAAAAAATAAGCTTCAATAATAATAAGCTTCATTTGTATAACACCTTTCATACAGTAAATGTGAAGCAAAGTGCTTCATGATGATAAAATAAAAGTAAAATATAGAGAATTAGAAAAAACTGGAAGTTCAGGTTTTTATTTTATTTTTTATTCAGGTGTTTTTTTTCTTCCAGCTGCTGTGAGTGAGTTCAATGAGCTGTGCAGCTGTTACAACATCTGGAAAGAGTTTCAATCAGTTGGTAAAATAAGTTTAAATTTGACTGAATAGTTGATGGAGACCTAAGATTTATTTTTCTGATTTCTGATACTTCAGTGGAAATGTAAGAGCTGTGACTGCTCCCCTGTCCCCTGTCCTCTGTCCTCTGGTCTCTGTCCTCTGGTCTCTGTCCTCTGGTCTCTGTCCCCTGTCCTCTGTCCTCTGGTCTCTGTCCTCTGGTCTCTGTCCCCTGTCCTGTGTCCTCTGTCCTCTGGCCTCCTGTCTCTGTCCTCTGGTCTCTGTCCTCTGGTGTCTGGTCTCTGTCCTCTGTCCCCTGTCCTCTGGTGTCTGTCCTCTGGTGTCTGTCCCCTGTCCTCTGGCTCTGTCTCCTGGTCTCTGGCCTCTGGTCTCTGTCTCTGTCCTCTGTCCCTGTCCTCTGGTCTCTGTCCTCTGGCCTCTGGCCTCTGGTCTCTGTCTCTGTCTCTGTCTCTGTCTCTGTCCCCTGTCTCTGTCCTCTGGTCTCTGTCCTCTGTCCTCCTTTCTCTGTCCCCTGTCCTCTGTCCTCTGGTCTCTGTCCCCTGTCCTCTGTCCACTGTCCTCTGGACCAGGGTCTTCCTCGCTGCATGTTCCACCAGTATGTCCTCCAGAAGCAGCAGTCCC